>CM072513.1:43943511-44206076 GCA_036898135.1 Oncomelania hupensis
CTTATGAGACCTTATAAAGGCGACAAATAACAACGCCCCCAGTTGACTCAACTGTGACTGAGTACCTACTCTCTTAAGGGTGGGGAAGGTAAAGCAGCGAGGGAGAGAGATGGGCATCACCCTCATTACGCTGGCCCAAGATAAGTGTGATCTCCAACATCACGCTCACCTACGGCCACAAGGCTATGGGACTACCTTTAGCTTTTTACCTTTACCATCTCAAAGTCATGATAGAAATATCAAAGTCGGTATTACTTTGAATTTTAATGCCACGTATCATTTTGTTTTTCTGGGCACTCATTTTCATGTTAGATATTGTGAGTTCTTAAAGGAACATGTGAGTCATATTTGGTTTGTCCTTCTAGTTAGATTTCTGCAAATCTGTGTGAAATAAATCTTAAATAGTCTAATAATAATAATGATATCCAAAGAAATATCGGTCTGTCCATCCCACAGGCGCTTGTACCTTGACTTGCGAATGACTATGCCTGTGACGTGTCTTTTGTGTGTCCAGATACAAGCGTCTGTGGTGCATCCCCTCTGTGCAAATACTGTAACTTAGTTGATTACGCTGAACCTATGTCTTTGTACTGTAACCTGGCTAATTACACGAAACCTATTTTTGACTCACATGTACAACAATGTGAGTCTATGAACCCCAAACTCAAGTGTCTCGATTTGTGCAAATTTGCGCGATATAGTCTGAAATAGTCAGTCCAAAAATGAAATCCAAACAAATGCTTGTCCGTTCGTCTGTCACTCCCGTTTGGGTGCCGGGAGTTTCAGTATAAATAGTATCCCCACTTTCTGGAAATTTAGTGCTTTAAATTCCCACTGTCGCTGTCTTTCTCATTTGTTCTTTCTCATTCCTGCTCTGTTCTATCAATCTGCTATACTATCTTCTTCTTCGCTAGACCAGTCACCTACCTTTTTTCTTGAAAACTCTTCCGGGACAAGACTCCTTATTTGTGTGTGAGGTCTGTTGGATCAGCTTGGGAATATTAGACGCTTTCTGCCAGTTGGTCACTAGGGCTTGATATGATGTTATTATTTATCAATGTAGGCATTTTATAAATATATGTTTTGTTGATATTTTGTAATGATTGTATTCTATTTTGTTTTTGTAAATGGGGGTTCGATAAATTAGTGTATAGCCTCAACGTCCCCTGCGTGGGATGTCTTTATTATAAAGTGACTGGCTGGTGGAGTGCCTTCAGTTTTACCACTAGGGTTGTTTCAGCAGATCTTTTATGCGGATCAGGGGTTGTCTGGTCCTGATTTGGCTCGGAAGAGTCCGCTGGACCTAAAGCAATAATCATGTCATGTAATGTAATGTCTGTCTGTTTTATACCTGGTAGGTTGGATTTAGAGCTACGAGAGGTCGAAATGTATCAGTGATTGAATGACTTACAGTTAAGGTCACAGTGTCAACAAAGTTAGTCAAATATGACAATTAATAGTACACTTTTTTGCTCTTGTTTTCATGTGTGAACACAAATGTAGTTTAAAGATTTGCAAATATATAACTGTATCTTGAAAAAAAAACATTTGAAATTATTTCCATATTGTTCTTGTTGCTGCTAGCATTTATTCGTTGTTCAAAGTTACAGTACTTGACCTGTAAATTTAGATCGCCTGTTAATTTTGTTTCATCTGAATAAAAGAGGAAATGTATGTCAATTGTTTGATGATGTGTTTATACAGAAACAAAATAACACAAACCAGATAAATTGTATGACAGCGCAGACACTAACATGCTGACTCGGGCACTGAATACTTGTGCTTGTTTGTTGTTTGTAATGTAATGGTGGTGGTGAATCAACATATGTTGTCATTCAAGCACGACAAACATATTAAAGTAAATCACAACCTTTTACTTTCAGAATTTTACTTCCACTGTATGTATCCTGTATTCCCACAAACAATTTACATACTGTAAAACCTCCAATGTCTGTCTCTCCAGTATACCTGTTGTGTGACCTGTATTTATGACTGATAAGTTTACATATAAGATGAATTACACCTTTGTAATGGAGCGATCCTTTCCGACTGGTTTATAGAGTATAGGCTAAATTGAACAAACAAACAAAAACAACAAAATAAACAAAGGAAAAAAGATACTACAGATTCGTTTACAATTCGTTAATAAAAGTTTGAAATAGTTTGCTTTTGAATGAGTGGCATGTGTGCCTTGCCTCTCTGTTTCCGTTGTAATGTAATCCCTTTAATATAAAATTCTCTCTTGAAATAATTTACTTTTGATCTGAACAAGTGGTATGTGTGCTTTGTCTCTCTGTTTAAGTTATCATACCCTTCTATTATAAGATCACATTTGGAGTGCATTTTGCAAGATCACATATTGGAGGTTCCAATGTAATAGATTCAACTAAAGCACATTAACAACAATTTGATAATATGAAACAACCGCTATGCAACATTATGAACAAAAGTAAAACATTGACGCAAAATAACTAACCAACAGCAATAACAATCCTCACAGAACATTGTGTTAGAAGAGACTAATAATAATTAATCATATCAATCTGTGAGGGAAGAATGATGCTATGATATGTTCAGATAGGTAGAAAAATTAACGGTTTAAAAGTCACATCTGCTCGGTGTTTATTTTCAAATTACATGTACATACACTATATAATGCTACTATGCTTATTTATCATTTATATATAATTTAATTACCAAAAAAAACAACATCTTACATAATGAGTATTGCAACAGATAATTTTCATAATTGGAAACACTGTAACGTACTTGTGAGGTAGTTCCTGTTTACCTCATGAATATTCATGGTTATACCTCACAACATAAGCACAAGGCTCCCATTTTCAAAGTAACCGGTTTGGCCTCATTCTTGATGAAAAACATTCGTCACTGCTCGGCACTTATGTTAAAACTGCCCAAAGTCAGCATAACCTAATATTACGTGAAATATGCTATGCAGTGTATGTACCCCACAACGATGCTAAAAATGTGCCTACCACACAACGTTGGGTAGGTAGGCATGTGTGTGTGTGTGTGTGTGTGTTTTGTTTGCCCAAAATAATCTCATTTCACATTTTTTTTAATGTTAGCATGCATAAGTGTAATTCTATTCATATGTGACTGTGCATTTTTATCCTCATTGTCATTATGATTGTTGTTATTATTATTGTGATGTTTATTCCTTGTTGATTGTAATTGTACACCACAATGTAATTTCTTGTAAAAGATAATAAAGTTGTCTTATCTTATCTTATCTTATCTTATCTTAACCCCCAGCTGAACAAATCATAGCTGAAAAACAAGCAGGATTCAGGGCAAGGCAAAGTACCACTGAACATTTTCAACCTCAGAATAATCTGTGAGAAATACCTACAGCACCAACAACATCTATATCATGTGTTCGTAGACTTCAAAAAGTCGTTTGACCAGGTCTGGCATGCAGCTCTGTGGGCAACCGTGAGAGTTTACTACATCTAGGTAGTCAAAGCCCTTCATTGGCTCTTGTCCGCTCGCAGTGTTGACCCAGTTTTGACTTCACTTTCAACACTTATTATTAATGTAAAACTGCATTAAAACGAACAGTGGCTGTATTCAAATAAAAATTGAAAGCTTTATCTTTACATCTGTGTTGTTTTTAATGCATGTTTATGCGAAAGATTCCGAGAAAACAGCTTTTGAATACGCCCCTATCCGAGCGCTGAATGCCGGAGCGAAAAAGTTGTCCGCGTCGTTTGCTAAGAGGTGGCTCGTTTCAAACGCTAAGCGCTTTGAGATAGTTCATTGGATGGCCTAAAAATAAGAACCAATGAGAAGTTCGGATACTTAGCTTCATTTACATATAAATATGGTGGGCTCTCATGTTGTGTTTTGTTACGAGCCGAACAAAGTGGATAAAGCGGTTTTGATGTAAGTTTGATTTTAACTAGAAGTTTAAAAATTAGCAAGAAATAAAGAGCAGACTTTCCTTTATAAAACTAGGGTATTTATTAATTTGTGCATTACTCTATCGCGGAGCACTTTGCCGTAGAAAAGTGTACCCAAACGGTGTTCGTGTTTTCTTGCGGCCATGGCCAACTCGTAGGCCTATTCAGCGACACGAGTGCTGAGCGTAGTAGCACACTAGTAGGCCTATAATTTGCCGGCATGCACTGCGAATTTGATGATTTTCCAACTTTGAAGCACCAAAACGGCTGAACATTACATGGGATAGGCCTGAAGAAAATTGGGCTTGGTGTTACACTCCGTTTGATGATGGTGTTTTCTATCAGTATCTGATTCAGCCCCGATGCTTGAATTCCTGATAGGGTGTAACTCAGATTCGTTTATTCACACAGCCTGCTCAAACAGCATACAAGTCACAAAGTCCACGTATGAAGTTTTCCGCTTTTATTCAGCACACATCAACAACTGCATACAATTCTCAATTCAACTCAACAACTTTCACAGCAACTCTCCAGATCACTATCAACAACTTTACTCTCAACAACAATCTCTCAACAACACACGGAGCATCGAATAAATAATTTTTTCTCTCCTTCGAGATGACGACAGCTCGTTCTAGAAAATGACGCATTACAACCAACCAATCAGAATTAAAGATCGTCATCATTGACTTACGTCATACTTCTCTCTTCCTGCCAAAAGAATGTTCTCCATTATCTACGACCATCAAGAAACTTCGATCGATAGTAAACAAACAGATCCGGAATATTCTACAACAATATCGACTAACCAAAATTATCAACGTTATACAAAGCCTCTCCTAACAACAATGCAAACTCAAATCAAAGGTAAATAAACTCCATTATTGAATACTTTGCAAAACGAAACGATTAGATCTATCGTACGCGCTTCCGACATACTTTCGTTCACGTTTCAACGTAACATAACCCCCCACTCAAGAAGAAATTTACCCAATTTCTTTCAACAACGTTGAAACGTAATGCACAAACAAAGTACAGAATTAAAACTTTTTTTCAGTCTGTCTGAACACTATCAACGTTCTCAGTTCATTCACACAGAGTCAATGGTTTTCATCTTCAAATCTGCCTGGATATTGTCAATGTTCACAGTTCATTTACCCAGTCAACGTTTTTCATTTTCAAGTCTGTTTAGATATTACCGATGTTCTTAGTTCACCAACACAGTCAATGTTCTTTCGTTCGCAAGGAATCGACGCCCTCGTCAGTTGCGGTCGTCATCGGCCCAGGGTCAAAGACGATGATCACGTGGGCTTCCCTGGAATCAGTGCGTCCTCCGTTGTCTCCTTCTTCCATCGGATGTCCGACGCAGTCGACGTTGTCGGCTCCCAGAATGCATTCGCTGGGTCTCACGGTCGGGTTGGCTTCTGCGGGACGGTGGAACTGCTCCCTCAAGGTCTGCAGATGCTCCTTCCAGGTCTGGGTGTGGACTTCATGTTCGACCAAAGTCGTAGAGCCTGGGACATCATTGAAGTTAGGGGAAAACTCGCCCATAAGGTCCTCGAGCTCCAACGTTTGACCTTCCGTCAAGCTCGGTCCTAGCTTAACATCATCGATGCCTTCTTTGCTGTGGAAATCTCCCAGTTCCAACAGTTCTTCGTTGTCAAAGCTGTCGTCGGTCACAGCTGCTGTTGCTGCATGTACAGTCTCTGGCGGCCTCTCCACGTACAGCTTAAGGAGGTTGGCGTGGTATATCTTGGAATGCTGGCCGACCTTCACCTTATAGTCGTTGATCCCCACCACGGTCTCCACTTCGTACGGGCCTTTCCACTGCATCAGCAACTTATTATGATCGGTAGGTAGCAGCACCAGCACTCTGTTGCCAGGTTTGAACTTCCTGTTCACAGCCCTACGGTCATAGTAGTGCTTTCCACAGTCTTGGGACTTCTTCAGGTTTTCTCTGGCTATCTCGAGAGTCTGCTCCAGTTTCTCCCGTAGCTCAAACACGTACTGGTAGCTGTTCTTCACCTCTGGGGTGTCTACTTCTTTCGTCCACAGTTCTTTTAGGATGTGCATCGGCCCTCGGATGGTTCTTCCGTACAGCAGCTCGAACGGAGAAAAGCCGGTGGACTCCTGCGGTACTTCTCTGTAGGCGAAAAGTAGGGCGTTGATGTAGCGATGCCATTGTCTGGGCTGCTCGCTGCACAGTTTCTTCAGGGTGGACTTCAGCGTAGCATTGAACTTCTCGACAAGCCCGTTGCACATTGGATGGTAGGGTGTCGTAGTTAAATGTCGGATGCTCAGCAGTCTGTTGACCTCCTTCATGCAGTCAGAGACGAACTGCGTCCCGAGGTCTGTCAGAATTTCTTCAGGCACTCCAAGTCTACTGAACATGTCCACCAGTGCCTCTGCTACAGTTTCAGTGTCAATCTTCTTCAGTGGCACTGCTTCTGGGTACCGAGTCGCATAGTCCACTAAAGTCAGTACCCACCGATGACCTTCTTCACTCGGAGGTCTTATTTCGCCGATTAAGTCTAAGGCCACCCTCTTGAAAGGTCGGTCGATCAGAGGCATCCTCTGCATAGGCACTTTCGGGACCCTTCCTCGAGGTATGGTCTTCTGGCAAATGTCACATGATCGGCAGAAACGGCTGACGTCCGCATGAAGCCCTGGCCAGTAGAACACCGCCTGGATCCTGTCTGACGTCTTTCTGATGCCTAGGTGACCTCCCATGATAGAGTCATGAGCTACTTCCATCACTTGGCGCCTTAGGGGTAACGGTACCAAAACTTGACGTAGTGGTTTACCTCCGTTGACCCTCGGGTGCTGGAAGATTCGATACAGGATCTTGGCCTTCACCTCAAAATAGACCGTGCCACTGCCCTTGGTCACGAGGTCTTGGCGGTTCCTGTACTTGTTTAAAGTACTGTCAGCTTCCTGGAGCTGGATCAGCTTATCTCTGTCCACGATGGCAGCTTTAGAGTTGTCGGCGACCTTCAGTGGCGTAGACGTCTTGTCTCTCTTAGCCTGGGCCCTGGTAGTAACAGCACCGACAATCTCTGGTCGGCAGGGCTGAGCCGGAGTAACCACATTGTCCCGTAGCAGCTCTGTAATGTCTCCATCGGGAAATGGCAATGGATCCTCCTCCACAACTTCGACGTGTTGAGTTGAGGCAGGACTCCACTCTGGATCGGGGTCGTCGGGTCGTCTCGCGCCGTCGATATTCCCGATCATCAAATCATACAGCGGCTTCTTCAGGCAAACCGCTTCGACTTCGCCTATGTAGAAAGGGGTGTTGACATGAATCTTCGCAACTGGCGCTCTCACACATTTGCTGTCGGCCATAAGTGTCCATTTTGAATCGCCAGTGAACTGTTCTTTAGCGATTAGGTCTTCTCTGACGATGACCCCACTGCAGCCAGAGTCTCTTAAAACAGTCACTTCATGATTTCCGACGCGTCCCTTGGAAACAGGCATGTTCTGTACGGTCACAGCTGCGCTGGCGACGACGGGGATGGATTTCCCGTTGGCAAGGAGGAGTTGGCCATCAGTCATGCACTCTTGCACGTCCGCAGGGGTAGCTGTGCGCTCGGTCTCACTCGGAAGAATGACGCTCCCGCCGCACACTTGATGGTCAGATCTACTGGTTTGCCGTTGATTGGAGAACCGCCTCTGCCGGTTGCCCGCCGCTGCGTTGTCCGTACTGCTCCGCTGTCCGCTACTTTTGTTTTGAGGACAGTTAGCCGCTCTGTGGTCTGTAGCGTTGCAGGTGAAACAGCCCCTTGAATGCCCTTCCCTGGGAGGAGGCGTGGAGTCCGTGTGTCTCTGGCTCGTCTGGCTTCCCTGGATCTGGTTCACATGGTTTCCAGTCTTCTGAAAATGTTTCGTCGCGCTGGGTGGCCCCAGGGTTTTCCCATGAGCGATGAGATATCTTTCAGCAGCCTCAGTCACATCTTTAAGCGTCTGCAGCTTTTGTTCTTCTAAGTGGGTCGCTAGGTCCTTGTGACAGGCATTGAGAAATTGTTCCTTCACGATCAGGTCATGGAGACTGTCGTAAGACTTCGTTTCGCCTGATAACTCCACCCACTTGTGTAGGTATGACGACAGGCGCTCCACAAACTGCTTTGGCGTCTCGTCTGACTTAGGCCGGCATTCACGGAAGCGTTTACGGTAGCCCTTCTCTGTAAAGTTGTAGCACTGCAACAGGGCCTCTTTCAAGACGTCGTAGTTTTTGGCGTCATCGTTCGACAGTCTGGTGTAAACTTCGAGAGCTTGCCCCGTCAGAAGTGCACTCAGTCGAATCGCCCAGTCTCGAGGTTGCCAATTGGAGCTTTCGGCGAACCTTTCGAATCTCGCCAGATAGCTGTCGATCTGGTCCTTCCCGTCGACGAAAGCTGGCAATTTTGGAGCCGTATGGTCGTTGGTGACTTGTGGCGCATGCTGATTGTTCTGGATACGCGCCAACTCTAGCTGGTACTGACGATCTCTTTCTTGCTGCTGCTGTTCAATTTCCAGACGCTTCAGTTCAAATTCTCTGTCTTCACGACGTCGCTGCTCCTCTATTTCTCTTTCTTCACGACGTCGTTGCTCTTCTTTTTCTTGCCGCTGCTGTTCAATTTCTAGACGCTTCTGTTCTAGTTCTATTTCTTTTTCTAGACGCTTCTCTTCCAATTCTCTTTCTCGTATTCTCTCCTGAGACTTGACGTACTCCGTCAGCTGCTTGCCTTTTAGATTCAGTTCAACCCCTTTCTGCCAGAAGTCAGCCATCTTGATGCTTCTGGAAAGTTCTTTTCTAGAAGGTTCTTTTCTGGAAAGTTCTTTTTCTAGAAAGTTCTTGACTGTAGAGTTCTTTTTCTGGAAAGTTCTTGACTGTGCTGTACCTTTCTAGACTGTTCTAGAACAGCACGCTTTCTGCAGTAGCGCTGATGCTTGTCACTAGTCGCCTTCGTTGACGCAGGCCCCGCTGTCCTCGTCGTATGCGACGCTGCACCACGCTGGTGTTGATGTACACGCTCCTGTGCTGAAGTAGACGCGACGTCCGCTAGCCGCTCTCTAACACTGGCGATGTAGCTCCGAGACTGTCCCTCGACGTAGTCCTGCGGCAGCCACGTAGTCCTGATCTGTTGTTCGCTCACGAAGCAACTCTTCAGCGACTACACGCCCTTGCAGTCAACCCGAACCTATCGGTGATGTAGTCCCAGTGTGTTGGCCCCTCTCGACGCAACTCGTTGGCGGCTACCCTCGATGACTGCCTCTCGTAACGTTGACTCGCTTGTTGTAGCAGTTGAACCCTTGGCTATGGCGTGAATCCCGGCTTGGCCCCCAAAAATGTTACACTCCGTTTGATGATGGTGTTTTCTATCAGTATCTGATTCAGCCCCGATGCTTGAATTCCTGATAGGGTGTAACTCAGATTCGTTTATTCACACAGCCTGCTCAAACAGCATACAAGTCACAAAGTCCACGTATGAAGTTTTCCGCTTTTATTCAGCACACATCAACAACTGCATACAATTCTCAATTCAACTCAACAACTTTCACAGCAACTCTCCAGATCACTATCAACAACTTTACTCTCAACAACAATCTCTCAACAACACACGGAGCATCGAATAAATAATTTTTTCTCTCCTTCGAGATGACGACAGCTCGTTCTAGAAAATGACGCATTACAACCAACCAATCAGAATTAAAGATCGTCATCATTGACTTACGTCATACTTCTCTCTTCCTGCCAAAAGAATGTTCTCCATTATCTACGACCATCAAGAAACTTCGATCGATAGTAAACAAACAGATCCGGAATATTCTACAACAATATCGACTAACCAAAATTATCAACGTTATACAAAGCCTCTCCTAACAACAATGCAAACTCAAATCAAAGGTAAATAAACTCCATTATTGAATACTTTGCAAAACGAAACGATTAGATCTATCGTACGCGCTTCCGACATACTTTCGTTCACGTTTCAACGTAACACTTGGAGTATAACATATGAAGGGGTTACCTGTCAAAAATCAGCTTTCTGGTATCAATATTGGCTTCACTTTGAGACTTCAAAGTTGTCAATTTTTTCAATTCCAAAACGTTGCCAAAAAAACACCAACATTCGGCATTTTCAAACATTAATAACTTTTTACCTATTTGTCCTATGGGGGAAAAAAATATACCACTGTGTTCAGAATGAAAAGCTCTTTAAATCTATGTCAGTTGTGTAATGAGGAAAACATTTTTTTAAAATGGCTTTTGACTACCTACTACATCAGCCCTAAAATTATTGAAGTCATCAAAAGCCTGTATGACAAGGCTACCAGTGCAGTCCTCCACAACAGCGTCATCGGAAACTGGTTCAGAACAGTGTGCATCAGGGATGCCTACTCTCTCCAAATAAAAGTAGCAAACAGGCCAGTCCATGCCTTTATGTGCATGGGGACATAATCGGAGATTTAAAAAAATAGTAGCTGATCTTTTGGCCTCTTCTTTTGATGCAAATTTGTTCCTCTAAAAACTATTCTATCTCTTTTCGAACTATTAAAACATTTACAGAAAAACAAAGGTTAAATTTTACCTCTGATAATTCTGAAGACTACAACATTTCATTCTCATTAGTTTGAGCTTGATGAAGTTCAGATTCTGCAGTACAGTTGGACCGAATGATGTGCATTATCAATTTCTATGATATTTAACAAGGTAATCACAGTCTTAACTGCTGGACCATCAATCAGATTTGGATCAATGGCACCTTTCATCCCTCTTGGGGAAAGGCCATTATTGTACCCATTCCTAAACCTGGCAAAGACCATACTAATCCAACAAACTACAGACCAATAGCTTTAATGTCCTGCTTATGCAAGACGATGGGAAGAATGGTTTATTCTCGTTTACTGTGGCATCTTGAAACAAATAACATTATCCAACACTTAGTGTGGCTTTCGAAGTGGTCGAAGTACTGTTGATCACCTGGTGCGACTGGAAACTTTTATCCATAACGCATCACCCAGAGTGAACATGTCGTTGCCATCATGTTTGATTTGGAAAAAGCGTACAATACCACATGGAAATATGGCATTCTCTAAGATTTGCAAGAAATGGGATTGAAGGGACATTTACCTCTGTTTATATATGATTACCTAACGGACAGAATTTTTCAGGTTAAAGTTGGAGGATCTTTATCAGATATGAGGGAACAGAAGATGGGGGTGCCTCAGGGTAGTATCTTGTCTCCCTTGCTGTTTAATATTAAAATAAATAATATTGTTCGTTCAGTGCAATGGGGAATTAACAATTCTTTGTTTGTTGATGATTTTGCGTTAGTAGCCAAAGGTAAAACCTTGGCATCTGCAGAACGTCAGCTACAGTTATGTGTCAATGCCATTGAAGACTGGGTATTACAAAATGGTTTCAAATTTTCTGAAGCAAAAACTGAATGTATTCACTTTTCCAAGCATCGGGGAATTATTCAAGATCCTAATATTACTCTCAAGAAAACTCCAATAAGTCCAACAAGTAAAATTTTTGGGTGTTATTTTTGATCAAAGGTTATCATTCCTTCCTCATCTGAAAGATTTAAAAACTAAATGTCAACAGGTCTGCAATTTGCTCAAGGTAATATCAGTGGTACAGACTGACAAGAAAACTTTATTGCTGTTATACCGTTCTTTAATTAGATCCAAGTTAGACTATGGTTGCATTGTTTATGGTTCTGCTCGAAAGTCTTATCTTAAAATGTTAGATCCAGTTGCTCATCAGGCACTACTCATTGCTTTGGGTGCGTTTCGCACCTCCCCTTGTGAAAGCCTTTACGTGGAAGCTAACGAACCTTCGCTGGAGCTGAGATGTACAAAACTGTCATTGAATTACTATTTAAAATTAAAAACTGATACCATGAACCCTGCTTATGACTGTGTTATCAACCCAGATTTTGTGCAGAAATTTGAAGCCAAACCTAACGCAATACCTCCATTTGGCATCAGAATGCAGGCTCATTTGAATAAAGCAGGCATTGATGTTGCTTCCATCTACGATGATGAGCTTCGGACTGAAGTTCCTCCATGGAAATTACCTAACCCAAACATTAACTGGGAATTGTCCGCTTTCCTCAAAAACAATACATCCGAAACTGTCTATAATCAACTTTATTTAGAACAGTGTGCTTTATACCCAGGATATGAAAAACTTTTTACAGACGGGTCAAAGAAAGGAGACTCTGTTGCTGCTCTGGGAGACACCTAGACCAGCCTTTACATAAGACATTACATTACATGATTATTGCTTTAGGTCCAGCGGACTCTTCCGAGCCAAATCAGGACCGGACAACCCCAATCCGCATAAAAAAATCTGCTGAAACAACCCTAGTGGTAAAACTGAAAGCTCTCCACCAGTCAGTCACTTTACAATAAAGACATCCCACTCACTGGACGCTGAAGCTGTACTCTAATTTATCGAACCCCCGTTTACAAAAACAAAATAGAATACAAACATCATTATAAATTA
This sequence comes from Oncomelania hupensis, assembly GCA_036898135.1. Classification (NCBI taxonomy): domain Eukaryota; kingdom Metazoa; phylum Mollusca; class Gastropoda; order Littorinimorpha; family Pomatiopsidae; genus Oncomelania; species Oncomelania hupensis. The sequence continues at coordinate 43,955,929 of CM072513.1, forward strand.
TCAACAAAACACATACATATAAAATGCCTACATTGCTAAATAATAACATCATAGGAAGCCCTAGTGACCACCTGGCAGAAAGCGTCCAATATTCCCAAGCTGATCCAACAGACCTCATACACAAATGAGGAGTCTTGTCCCGGAAGAGTTTTCAAGAAAAAAAGTAGGTGACTGGTCTAGCAAAGAAGAAGATAGTATAGCAGATTCAGACCTGCCAACCCCAGTAAGGACTCGATAGTACTCAAATAAAATTTTGATAGTATTTTTAATAAAACGATAGTATTTTGAAAACGACGAAAAACATAATTACAAAGCGGCGTCGGTTTTACGTCATTTACACCTTTTTAATAATTAAAAGTCTTCACATGGTATCTCTTAAATGCTGCAGTATCTCAATTCATGTCTATTTCCAGTACTTAGTGTTCTTCACACTAGTTCCACAAAAAATCAATGTATAAAGCTTTTCAACTGCTAGAAGGACAAGTGGGGGTGGAGCATGTTGCTGAAGTAGCAGCTGCACTCTGCCGACTTGCATTTTTTCAGAAACTGTTCTGAAAATTCTCTCTCATAGCATGGCCCTTCCTTTTTCCAACTGCACATTCGTTAATTATAGCAGTCGTCTTGGTTCTAGCTGAACCATAGCTCTTTGCAATTTCACTGTCGGGAACATTTTTTTTAAAAGTTGTCCAGCATGGTCCGATGCCGAAATAGGCACATTATTTATTTTTTTATTTATTTAATCGTTCTTATATAGCGCTTTTCCAGCTCAAGGGCTGCTCAAGGTGCTGGCCGATACAGGATCTAACTCAAGCCGCCCGAGACGCCCACCCGCAGCCTTTGGGCGCATGGTCTGACGCCCGGACAACTGAGCACAATCCTGGGCAGCCAGGGATGGGGAGAAGGAGGTGCATGCTGGGTGTTTTCTTGTCACCGGCACTCACCCGTCTAGGACATAAGCGTCAGGATCTTTAAAGTCCGTTATGATGGAATGTTTGCGACACAGACTAGACCTCGGTTTATACTCTCATCCGAAGGAGTAGGAAAACAGGAGTAAAGTGTCTTTCCCAGGGACACAACACAATGGCCCGGCCAGGGCTCGTACCCGGGACCTTCCGATCAGCAAGCCGAAGCACTACCATTAGACCACAGTGCCTCCTATTATGCTCCACCAGAAATGCAGTAAAATATGCCTCACTTCGAATTGTTTTCAAGTCTGCATCTTTCGTTGAGACATAGCTAGCGATTGACGAAGCCGTTTTCAATGCCGAAGCCTTTGCAATATGCCTCTTTGACTGGACATGTTTTTTCACATCATCGAAACCGCCATGCGCGACTGAAAAATCGAACTCACAGACACGGCATCGAGCGTATTTGCTGTTGACTTTTGATGCGACGATGCAAGGATAATCCTTAGAGTAAGAAAGAAGAAAGTTTTGCTGCCTCCTCTGTTTTTTAGAAGCGATTTCAGCAGTAGCAGGGGGAGATTTACTAGTGCGTTTTCGCGGCCTACCTCTGCCCGCCATGTTTTTCTTTGCTTGAGAAAGAATGTATACCATTGGTGGTTCAGGAAATCAACGCGACCATTGATTGGACAAAACTGTATGCAAATAGGTTTATTCTTTTTGTGGTCTTCTGATAGTATTATAGCCATCGCACATGATGCAGCCAGTGCGCGACCAATCAGAAGGGATCGTTTTTATTTTTTATTGTCAAAACGCGCGACTTGGCCTACCATATCGCTGGCTGCGTCGTGTGCGATGGCTGTTAACAGTGCTGTAACTGTTGTACCGATAAACCAGATTTAGGGTTCACAAAGACCTATGATTGTTGTTTTTTTTAGCTCATCATATTATTTTCTAAATCGTCGTAATTTTGTATTTGTTCAATTTCATCGTAAAATAATACGGTCAAATCCTTACGGTTGGCAGGTCTGCAGATTGATAGAACAGAGCAGGAATGAGAAAGAGCAAATGAGAAAGACAGTGACAGTGGGAATTTAAAGCACTAAATTTCCAGAAAGTGGGGATACTATTTATACTGAAACCCCCGGCACCCTAACGGGGGTTACATAAGACATAAGATTCTTTATTAGCTTCAAATGTCACACACAGAAGAATTTGCTTTGCGCGTCTGGGAATGGCATAAATCATTGACAATAACAATTAAAAACACAATTGGTCCCGACATCTGTGAATAGCTCGGGACCTAAAAACAATTTCTTCATTCACTCACATCCACAAATCATCAGCGAACCACACACAAATGTTGTCAGGAAACAAAACAAAAAAGCAGACTACCAAAAAAAGTTAAGAAAACAACAACAAAAAAGCATGCGCTCACACACACACATACACACACATGCACACACACACAGAAGGTGCATCCAGCTGCACAACCCCTCACGCATGTCACGTTCATTACTAAATAATATAGGCCTATTGTATGGCGTAGTTGTGACATATATATAAAGGAGAGACAGGTCCGAGAAATAGAGTTAGTGATTTTAGCAGTCTAAGGGGAATTGGACTCACGCTGTGTCGCTGCCAGGAGACAAACCTCAGAAAAACAACAACAAAATAAAGCTGTGAGTGTGAAAAGTGAAGTTACACACTGGATTACTTGGGATACTAGTATTACTGGATGTACAAGTACCAGGAGGGATGAGAATGCTGAAATTCCACAAAAGGGAGGATATGTCATTGTTTGTTTTCCTACTAAGGAAGTTATTCTACATTGATGTCTCTTACCGGTGACCGTGATATTTTTATGGCTTGCGCGACTTATAAGCAGGTCATGAAGAAAGGTAATGTTAGGGTGGGAAGATTGTTTTGTAAACAAATAGGCCTGAAAGACTCGCCGAAAGGATAAGGTTGGGGATAGGAGAATGATTCAATGGGCTCCATGCACAAGTCGGCGGCATGGTCACATGGTGTGGGAACAACAAAGTGGTCATGGCTTCTTTTAGCTCGCTCGCGTGTACTCAAATGCTGCTTAAAAATGTTAAATTTACCGACATTTTGGGATATTGTGATGTTTTGAATTGTAGCACATTTGTGCAATAATGATTACAAACAAATTATTATCAGGGGACAGACTTTTTTTAAAGACCGTCTTAAACGAGCATCTTTTTTTAAACTAGAGTCTTTTTTTTAAACAGCCTCTATTTGATTTTTGTTCTGTTTATACAGCTGAGCTCAAGGCAATTCATCTAGCTCTGAAACAGGTTTATCAATCCAAAAGAACCTCGTTTTTAATCATGTCCGATTCACTGTCAGCACTTCAGGCTCTTTCCACGAGAAAGACATCACACCCTTTTCTGGCAGAGATTCATGACCTCCACACACAACTTGCTTCTGAGGGTAAAAAGATAGTTTTCATATGGGTACCTGGTCATATGGGCATCCGCGGCAACATTGCAGTGGACAAAGCGGCTAAAGAAGCTCTGCATCTCGATTTCCCTTCAGAGATTTTCCAGTTTGTTCCTTACTCTTATCTGCTTTGTATGACTGGATCTTATTGTAAAAATCTATGGCAGACTGACTGGTCTAACCATATCAACAACAAATTATTTCATATTCTTCCCTATTTGTCAGCTTCTTTGCCTAACTTTGCATCCACTCGCAAAGAAGAAACAGTTTTATCTCGCCTTCATATTGGGCATACTTATGTAACCCACAGTTTCCTTTTAAAAGGAGAAGAACCACCATGGTGCTTTGCATGTGATAAATCCTTTTCAGTTCACCATTTCATGTCTGAATGTGCTGATCTGTTTGAGGAAAGAGAAACATATTTTGGTTCAATACCTTTCAAAGAGATTTTTAAAGTATGCAATGTTCAACACCTGTTTCAATTCTTACATGATGTTGGTTTCTTTTATCGGATATAATAAATCATGTTGTCTTGTTTTGTGTTGGTTGGATTTTATTGGTAAGACTGAATTTAGTGATTTGATTGAAGAAAGAGAACGTATTTTTAATACATCAGTTTTAAAGAATTTTCAAGAGGTTGCATGTGAAAGTTCATTTGAGTATTTGAGTAACAGGCTTGTTTTTTAAGATTTGAACCATTTTATAATATTTTAAGATAACGTCTCTCTGGTCCTGATTTGGCTCGGAAGAGTCCGCTGGACCTAAAGCAATAATCATGTAAAGTAATGTAATGTAGGGCAAAGGTCAAACAGAAACTAGCGCACTGCACATGTGCACAAAGACACTGTGTCGTTAAGCTTGGCAGTTCTACTGGCCGCAGAGTGGACCTGTCAAACATGTTTTAGGAGAAAATGGCTGAAGGTTTATCATTATATTACCTGGTGATCATGATCACAAAGCTAAAATTCTGTCACTCCACTGTCACAGACATTCACCCTTTCACACACACAGACATTTTTCACAGCTTTATTTGTTATTTGTTATTCACATGTATAACAATAATAAGTGTGCATTTTTTCCGGTAATTAACCTGTAACTATTTATAGTACATATTAAAAACAAGAAAATAATCTACACAACAATACCATCAAGTACTATCCACACAAGTAAGCTAATACAAAACAAAACCAAAAAAATAACACATCTGTCAATTCAACAAAGTTACAGACGTTTTGGTGAAGCAATAGATTTTCTTAGTGATTTTCTTACTGATTTGATAAGAAACTTCTAGATATAGCTCAGTAGACAATATATGTGCTTATAGGTGATTAAGAGTTAATATTTCAGAACCTATTTCAACGATCATAACCAAACTCGATAAGACTGTGTATATCCATGAGACCTCGTAAATGATCAGTGAATGAATGACTGCACTTCAAAGTCAAGATCCCAGGGTCATCAAATGTTAGTTTTTTAAAAAAAGCAATTTTTTTAATTTCACATAGTGACATAAAATTTAACATAATTCTTTGATGCATGATAGGTGAGAAACATACTATACAAATTTGGTCAACCTCACTCTAAGGTCAAGGTCACTGATAGGTGAGATACATACTATACAAATTTGGTCAACATCACTCTAAGGTCAAGGTCACTGGAGCTGTCCAAAGTTAGTATAGGTACTTTTTAGTGACCTTGACCCTAAACTAAGAGATGTAAAGTCCAAACTTGTATTTAGAGATGATAGATTGATCTTTCATATATATTCCATTTTTGTGTTGATGGTCAAGGTCATTTTAGGTCTTGCAAAAACATTCAAAATATAGGTCATCTTACAGTGGAATGGCTGTATTTAACCCATAGTATGCAACAACATTGGGTTATTTGACCAGACAAGCATGAGAGATCATGTAAGGGTCAAGGTCATCCCAAGGTCACCTTTTTTGGCAGAATACAAATTTTTCTGTACTTTATTTGATAGTACATGAGTGTATTTGGAGCCGGAGGTCAATCTCATCTCAAGGTCAAAAGACTAGAAGGATCAAAGTCAGTATTACTTTGCATTTTAATGCCACCATTTCATTTTATTTTTTATGTTCACTCATGATGTCAGATTCCCTTGCAGATTACAAAAGCACATAGGGGGTAGAGCAGTCTCCAATCTCTGTTTTGCGGATGACATTGATGGATTGGCTGGAGAGGAACAAGAATTTGAGCAGCTGTTACAGAGGCTTGACACCATCTCCAGAGCCTTTGGAATGGAAATAAGTGCACAGAAGACCAAAATGATGACATGGCTACAACACGGACATCAAAGTCCAAGGCCAATCACTCAATACAGTGCATAGCTTCAAATATTTAGGAGCCATTGTATCAGACAATGGGTCCTGGTAGGAAATCACCTCCAGGATCGCACAAACAACCGCTGACCTGACAAGGTTGAAGCCCATTTGAAAAGACAGGACCACCAGTCTACACTCCAAGGTACTGTTGCTGTGCTCCCTTGTCATCTCCATCTTCTTATACGCTTGTGAAACATGGACCCTCACAGCAGACCTACAACGAAGAATACAAAGTATGGATACGGGGTGCTACAGAAGACTTCTGGGCATTTCCTATACCCAGCACTTCACCAATTACGAAGTCCAACAGACCATCACACAAGCCATTGAACAAGACAGTGACACGCTCACAGTTGTGAAGAAACGGAAACTCTGATGATATGGCCGTGTCAGCAGAGCATCAGACCTTGCAAAGACCATCCTGCAAGGCACGGTGCAAGGAAGCATAAGAAGAGGGAGACAGAAAAAGAGGTGGGAGGACAACATTCGAGAATGGTCTGTCTTGACACTGAGCGAAGCATGAGGGTTGCTGAGAACAGAGAAAGATGGAGTACGCTGGTTAAACGATCATCTGTGGTGCCCCAACGACTTCCAAGTTACAGGATAGGATAGGATAGGGCACTCATTTTAATGTTAAATATTGCAGGTTCAATAAGGAGCGTGTGAGTCATATGGGCTTTCCCTTCTAGTTTACACCATGTTGCACTGTCAAACCAAAATAGAGAAAGCCATAGATAAAGCGCTGTTTATCTGCTGTCTTTTTTTAGAACTGTCACTTACTCCTTCATAGAGATAACTATGGCTGTAATTCTACTCGTCAAAATCGGTTGACCCACTGATAGACTGCACTTCGGTTCTGAACAGTGAACTCCTCCAAGCTTGCTGTTAAGATGGAGTGCACTGGTAGCTGCCGTGTTTACATGCCGAGCATATCCTGTTTAAGAGGCACAACTCTTGCAGAATTACCAGTGTTCTTTCTTTCTTTCATTTTGTTCACTTGAAGTTACAAGCTCTGATTGTATATACCACATGTTTCTGTTGTAGGATCGCAGAATTCCTTGGAAAATGTCAGCCCAAGACTGGTGGCTTTGCAGGTAAACATTTTACATTTACTGGATATTTTCAAATTCAGATACTTTTCATTTTCAGCCCCAATATGCTCTCAAGTTGTTCTTTGGTATTTTTGAAAAATATTCAAAAATTGGATATGCTTGTACCAGCCAAAGTCTGCAGCTGTTTGAAATTTTGTTTGAAATTGTCTGATCTCCTTGGTTCTAGGTGTGTTTGTGTTTCTAGATAATATTAAAATACTTTTAAATAGTTGGGAATCAGAATGAGCCAAATGTCCATCTGTTCATTCATCGTGCCATATCTCAAGTATCGCTAGGCAAAATTTTCTCAAGCTTAATAGGAACATCTCTAGGTAGATTTTTCTCAAGCTTAATAGGAACATTACCTTGGTTAGTGGCCAACCTCCCTTGTCATCATATTTGCTAGACCACAAAGGCCAAGGTCCTTGAAGTCAGTTATTTGCTAAACATGTTTTGCTCTAAATCTCCAAAATGGCAGAACAGATTTTGATAAGTTTTGGTTTACAGGTATTTCAGCTCATGGTCAGTCATTCTGTAGAAGTCCTTTGGTCATTTATTTGGCGGGCTAGTCGCACCATCATTCTGAATTTCACCTTTATAATCATAACGCCTTCTTTTATCATTATGGGGATTTCCTAAAAAATGCTTGACCGTTTTTGATTATTTTTGCTATACACATACTTCAAGTGAAATAATTTTCCTATCTTATCCTATCCTATCCCGTAACTCTGAGGTCGTAGGGGCACTACAGATGATCGTTTAACCAGCGTACTCCTCTTTCCATGTCCTCAGCAACCCTGATGGTTTCACTCAGTGTCAAACCAGTCCATTCTGGAATGTTGTCCTCCCACCTCTTTTTCGGTCTCCCTCTTCTTCTACCTCCTTGCACAGTGCCTTGCAGGATGGTCTTTGCAAGACCTGATGATCTGGTGACGTGGCCATTTTCACCACTGTGAGCAGGTCATCATGTTCTCCATTGGCTTGTGTGACGGTCTGTCGGACTTCGTCGTTGGTGATGTGCTGGGTATAGGAAATGCCCAGAAGTCTTCTGTAGCACCTCATCTCTATGCTTTGTATTCTTCGTTGTAGATCTGCTGTGAGGGTCCATATTTCGCAAGCGTATAGGAAGATGGAGATGACAAGGGAGGGCAGCAGTCTTACCTTGGGATGTAGACTGATGGCCTTGTCTTTCCAAATTAGCTTCAACCTCGCCAGGGCAGCAGTTGTTTGTGCGATCCTGGAGAGGACTTCCTGTCGGGACCCATTATCTGATACAATGGCTCCTAAATATTTGAAGCTATGCACTGTATTGAGGGATTGGCATTAGACTTTGATGTCCATGTTGATGCCATGGGTGTTGTTGGTCATCATTTTGGTCTTCTCTGTACTTATTTTGATTCCATAGGCTCTGGAGGTGGTGTCAAGCCTCTGTACCAGCTGCTCAAGTTCTTGTTTCTCTTCAGCCAATCCACCAATGCCATCCGCAAAATGAAGGTTGGAGATTGCTCTTCCCCCTATGCTGACTGTGCCTTCATGATCTGCAAGGGCTGTTGTGGAGGACTGCACTGGTAGCCTTGTCATACAGGATTTTGATGACTTCAATAATTTTAGGGCTGATGTTGTACACTCTCATGGTTGCCCACGGAGCAATAATTTTATTGCCAAGTTAAGATACAAGGAATATGTCTTGGCATTGAGAATGAGACACATCCACAAGAATATATGTACAGGAACATGCAAAGACTACAGAAAGGCAGCTCAAGTGTATATATGAAAAAATACTGTACACAATTTTCAGATATTAAAACTTTTTATTAACTCTTAGTCTCATGAAACGCTGTAAAGCGCGGTTCGTCACGGCTCATGAAGCGCGGTAAAGCGCGCCTAGTTACCGTCTACTTTTATCCCCTCTCTCCTGCTTAACGGAAACCCGTTCCATCCGCGCATGTGCACTAGCTGATTCTAAAAGCAGCGTACTTCCTTCCTGTCAACTGCAGTTGTGTTGACAACACGTGTTAATCGAAGTTTTTTAGTTTTTGGTCGCGTTTTCGGGAGCCGGGATACCATAAAAATGGCAGAATCTGATTCCGACAATGAGTCTACATATGGGCAGTTGTGGCAGCAATTAGTAGATGAAAGGGCTGATCAGTTAGAGAATGAAAATCAGAGTGATTTGTCAGTGTCTAGTTTGCACACTAGCGATCTTTTCGACTTCAGTCGGACCTTTCATCATCCGAAGAATTGGTATTTGTGAAATTACCTATATCACAGTTAAAATAGCAGGTAACACAGACAGATGACACTGACAGAACTAAAGCTTACTCAATACTTGCATAGTTACCAATTATCTACACACTGACTAAGTCCCATGAAGCTCTGACCAACCGTTCAGTAGATATAGCATTTTAAACACATGCACCTATTTTTGGCTTGTTTTTGTCAAATCCTTACATGAAGGAGAAGGTCAACGTGCTGTTTTGCTATATGAGTCTAAGAGTTAATACTCACATCTATAATCATTTAGCTACTACTCAGCCTTTTAGATCATTCATATTTACACTTTCACAAATGTCAAGATGGCTGAGGTCCATTATTTTCAAAACATATTTTGCAACATATTACAAATTAAATGGACATGTTATAATTTTTAGCTCAGGTTATTTGACAAATAGTTCAAAGAGTGGCATATAGTCGCACATATTAATTGTTCTTCTTTAGGTTAAACCAAATTCAAATCCATGTTGCAAAATGTATGTTTTCAGCCTAACAGCATCGAATCATATATGGTTATTCTGTACCACCATAATATTTGAAAACTTGAAAAGCTAAAAACTGCACCTGACTCATAGGTTGAGGGTTCAAGAGTGTATGTACACCCCAATATAAAATCTTTACATATTTTTGCAAATCTGCGCAAGTCCTATCAATCGTCAACTTTATTCATCAGATTAACTTAACTGATAAGTCCTAGATAGCCCCAACAATTGTATATTTTAAAAAATGTTTGTCCATCTGCGCAAAACTTTAATTACTCAAAACCTATTTTTGTCTACGATGTTTTCATTTTGCTTCTGTAGGATAAATCCAAGAACACCTTTGAAAATGCTGGGTTTTACTTATTTGTGGTTGGAAATACATTTGCAATCTTGTTTTGATTGTTTTTTGTATAGGTCCACCTACACTGGGCACTTTTAGAATAGTGTAAATAGATTCCCTATGGAGTGTGTGTCACATTAGCATTGCCCGTCTAGTTTTCTTGTTGAGAAAAAAATAATAACCCCTGGGTTGACTGTTTGGTAGTAGTTGCTTTGTTGTCTGTTCAGTTGGTTCAACCATTTGATTTTGGGTTGTTTTTTTTAAAGGTGGACCAGGGCAGTTTGCACACTTGGCCCCAACCTACGCAGCTGTGAATGCCTTCTGTATTCTAGCCAATGTTACAGAGAAGGTCTTTGACTATTTGAACAGGTTATAACTGTTATTTTTGTTGTGTATGTAATCTTTCTCTCTCTCTTTCTCCCCCTCTCCCTCACTCCCTCTCCCTCTCTCCACCTCTCTCCACCTCTCTCCCTCCCTCCCCTTCTCTCCCTCTCTTCTCTCTCTCCTTCTCTCTCCCTTCATCCCTGTGTGTGGTCATTTTTGTGATAATGAACTCTCCGTGTGTGGTTTATCAGATGTTTATTCGATTCCATTGTGTGAGTGTGTGACAAGAACAAACTTGACTAATAATTCGTTAAATATTCTCTCTATTTTGCTCTCTTTCTCTCTCTCTTTCTCTCTCTCTCTCTCTCTCTCTCTCTCTCTCTCTCTCTCTCTCTCTCTCTCTCTCTCTCTCTCTCTCTCTCCCTCTCTTTCTCTCTCCTGTATAAAGCATATATATATATATATATATATGATCATTGCGGCCTTGTGAAGATCTCCGTTGTTCATCATGGCGACCGTGTCGTCGTTTCATATAATTTTGTGTTCTAAGTGAACAAGACTGTTTTATTCATCATGATGGAATGAAATATATAGCTGTTGACATGTGAAGGTGTCATGTGTTAAGCGGACACCATAAAGTGCATTTAAAATGCAGTAAATTGCTTGAAAGCAGACATCTGGACATCATGACGTAATTATCTCTTTTACGTCGTGTGCCTGCATCGATAATGACTAGCTGACGTTTGTCTCCATATGTCAAGCTATTATGACATCATACGTTCTTTGATTGTTTAGCGTACTATAGACATGACATAGCTTGTATACTTCAGGATTTTCCATGTGTTATTTCACGTATGGGATCTGTTATTAAACTTTTTTCCGCTGCTACTGAACTAATGAACAAATGAAGATGTAAAGCTTCTCATAAGTGTTATTTCGTCTAGCAGCATGTTTTAAACTTTAATATCCCTTTCTGCCTTCATCACATCACCCAAATCATGCCCCCAAAGTCAAAAACCCAAAAATGCTATGCCGTATCTTCAGGACGAAGAATAGGAAGTTTTAAACGGTGGAATGATTGCCATTTGTCAATTGATCGTTATAGAGGGGCTGAATTCAAATCTTATAGTTGTTTGGAGGAAGCCAAAATAGCAATGGCATCAAGGGGTTTTCCAGATCCTCTCATCATTGGTGATGATGAAAAATTCATTGATTGTAACATTACTGAAGACACTGTTCCCAAAACAAAATACTATGAGCAGTCTTCCAGTCCTGATCAAAACACTCGCAACAGTTCAACAGTTGAGCCAAAGCTGATAGTAGATCCTGCTATGAAAAGCAACTACAAAAAACGATTATCATATCGTTTTCTGAAAACCACCACCAAATATCACACCCCGAAATCTACACCTTGCCAGCATCAGTTTCGCAAGGACAAACGCTGCTCTCAAGCTGAGTCCCCATCCAGTCCAGTGTTGGAAAAGAATAAAATGCACCTACTTGTCTCTCAGGTTGTTCACCATGAGCTGTTTCAAACTGCAATCAACGGTGCCATAAAAGACTGTCTGTTGTTTGATATGGATACTATGAAAACTGAAGTTAAAAATGAAGTTAAAGTATCACTTTCGTATTCTTTTGCAACCCTGAAAGAAGAAACTGAACAACTAAAAAATTCTATACAATCTGCCAACGCTGAAATTCACAAATTGTCATCGCTTGTTGGTGACCAAAAGAAACAGCTTCGTGATGTGGCCATCGTGAAAACTGAATTGGAAAACGAAATAGAAAATTTGAAATCTAGTCTCGGAGCAAAGTAACACTATTGAGGAGCTTCGAAAGGATCTTTCATCTTGTAGCCTTGTTGCTGTTCCTGATCGTGTTATGTCACCATCATCTTCACAGTCATCACTGAAAACTTCCGTTGACTCTGCAGCTGCATCAACCCCCTCTTCATCTACTAACATTGCATCCGCTCATTACCTGGAAGTAGCAACTTCACATCATCCAATTCATGTTAAAGTGCAAGGCGCATCAAAGTGTATACCGATTTCAGAACGCCTCCAGTGTTCCCGATTACGCACAGTAGTGCGTCAATTACGCACAAAATATGAAAAATGCCGCAGAAAAATTTGCATGTGTGCTTCCTGTGGAGGCACACATTTTTTTCGAATCGCTGAAGTCAAAAATACGACCAACGAGGGGCGAACTAATTCACGGCATAATCAAAATAAGAACCCAACTGAGACTGCCAATGCAGACGATTAAAGATTATGTCGGGAGTTGTCGTCCTTAAAAATCGCATGCGTGCGCATTGTAAACTTCCTCCAAGCATCGCCATTGGTACCAACAGCAAGCTCCGCCAGCTCTCGACACACTCTCTGCAAGTCAATGATGACTCTATCCCTTTCTCAACTTCTGCTCGGAATCTGGGTGTACATCTAGATGAGAGTCTGTCCATGGAATCTCACATCAACAATCTCTGCAAATCTCTGAATTTCCATCTTCGTCGTATCAGCAAAATCCGCCAATATCTTTCTGTTGATTCTGCCAACAAGCTTGCTGTCTCCTTCATCCTTTCTAGGCTTGACTATTGCAACTCTCTCTTGGCTGGTCTTCCTAACAACAAACTTCAAAAACTTCAGCGCATTCAGAACCATGCCGCTCGGCTGGTGCTCCAACAATCCCGACGCGCTAGCGCCACTTCCGCTCTGACTGCTCTTCACTGGCTGCCAGTGAAAGCCAGAGTTGACTACAAAGTTGCCTCTATTTGCTATCAGTCTCTTCATGACCAACATTTTCCTGTCTACCTCTCTGAACTTCTCAACCCTTACAAGCCAACCCGCACTCTTCGCTCTCAAGATGCTTCTCTTCTGACAGTTCCTCGCTACTCTCTTGGAACATTTGGCAAAAGAGCTTTTTCCGTCTATGCTCCTACCCTGTGGAACAAACTCCCATGCAGCCTTCGCCAATCTCCATCTCTTGACTCTTTCAAAGCCCAAATGAAAACCTATCTCTTCCTCTTACACCTGTAGAACATCCTCCCTTGCGGACACCCTGTTGCGCTGATACCTGAAATGTGTGTGTGTAGGGGTGTGTGTGTGTGTGTGTGGGTGGGTGTGAATGTGTGTGTGTGTGTGAATGTGTGGGTGAATGCGTGTGTACGTGGATGCATGTGCGTATGCGTGTACTTGTCTTTAAATTGTTTTGCTTTTTTAAATGACATCTGATCCCTCTTAACTTGTTTTCACTGTAAATGAAATTAGAAACTGCTATTATTATTATTATTATTATTATTATTATTATTATTATTATTATTATTATTTATTATTATTATTATTGTTATTGGTGTTGTTACTATTATTATGTGAATCACAAATATGTTTTCTTTTTAAACCAGATTAATGCCATTACACAAGCTTTTATTCTCTTCATCTGGCCTGTCATACGTTGTAACGATGTTTAGTTATTCAACGATTATTCTACTTTTAAAACTGCTGTATTTCACCACCATTTACACTTTACATCTTAGATGAGGCATTGTTGATCTGCCTCTTTTGGTATTAACGTCCCTCTCTTAAATTTTTTCTGTGAAATTATTCATTTATTTTATATAAGTTTATTGATTGATTGACTGATTTTATACTTTTATTTGTTGGTTTGTTACCTAGTACCTTTACTAGGTTTACATGTTGTCTTGTTTTTAAATGCAGAATAGATTTATTATGCGTGTGTATCTGTGTGTGGCTGCGTGTGATCAAGCGCTTTGTGAAGCATTTTATGTTTGAATTGCGCTATACAAAATAAATTATTATTATTATTATTATTATTAAGCAATCTATTCACTGAACAGAAGAAATCTTCGTGAATCCATTCTTTGGTTCTATCATACACGATCATGTCACTTCTGACTTGGTTGACTGGGCCCAAAACCTGTTCATCCACAGCAACATCAAATACTGATCCTGTAATTATCGAAAATACGGAACTCCAAAGCAAGGATAAACAAATAAATGATGAAACTTAAACTGAAGTAAAGCGTCCAAAGAAACATGTTTTAGTTTTTTGGTTTTATATGATTATGATAACTAATTTGACGCTTTAACAGAGTAAAAAAAAAAAAAGAAAAAGAATGAGGCTTGGACTTGTTTTTACATTTCTTTTTCCGATTTGGGGACTCTCAAAATTTGCACAATGACTCTTAAAATTTTATACCTGGGAGTCCCAAGGACTCTCATTTTGTGTGTGTGGAGGGAACACTGGCCTCAGTTCTACCAATGCAAAACATACGCCAATGACATCATCAAAGTCGCCTGCTCCCGTTGATACAACTGTTCTCTCCATGCCACCATAAGCCACTCAGCGAACTAAATCTCCCCAGACTGAATTGAGTCCAGTTGTACAAGGGTCCTGCCCATCGTCTTCTACAAGCAAAATTCCAGTACAGATTGGAAAAGGCCAATCATATTCTGACAAGAGATCCTCTTTCACTGACAAACTCTCTCAGTTCAATAATTCAATTCAATAATTTATTTTAACGTCTTTTCACTTATGTAATTTTAGACCATACAGCCATTCTCACGCATGTACACAAACATATAATAGAACAATTTAAAGTTGAACGATAATCATACAAAATATCTAACATTACTACAGAAGTTTGCCAACTGCAGACTTGTAAATTATTCGGACAATATCTATCATTGCTGGACTATGCAACAAAATGTCAATTGATTCTTGACTATTTACATCGATATTCTTTTCCTTATATAACATAACCAAAATAGGACATTCATATAACAGATGTTTAACAGATATTGGTTGTAAACAAGTACAAACTACATCTTTTGAAAACTTGGTGTTCCATGAATTTACTCTTAGTTTATTAATTATTCTACACAAATGTCTTGGACAAGAAAATTTTTCATTCTTTCCATTGCTAGGTAAATTAGAATATATATTCTTTTCTAATAAAGATATTAATTCAAATACTGAAGGCTTAATATTATTATATGTAATAGTATCACCTAATTTCATTGCTCCTCGTTTAGCCAATTTATCAACTATATTATTCCAATAAATGCAGGTATGAGAAGGAATCCAACAAAAGGATACTCCAATACCTTTAGATATAATATAATGTATTAAAGACTTAATTTCAAATAAAATATCTGTCCTCCTTTTTTACATGACCAATATTTCAAAGAATATAAAACTGATTTTGAATCTACACATAAAAGAATATTAAATAAAGCCAATGAAGAATTACAAATAATATTTAAAGCCATAAGGATTGCATACAATTCTGCTGTAAATATTCAATTCAATTCAATTCAACACATCTTTATTACCACAGGAATGGAAATATTGTACAAGTCTCATCACATTATATTATATTATGGCTCCACACAACAAGACAGTTATAATGAACAATAATAAGACACAAACTGATATAAGAGGTTCAGAAAGCATAGGATCCGTACGCACATCATCCGTACATAATTTAACTATGCATTGATTGAGCGAACGCCTCTTGCAGGTAAAAATATTACAGGTAAGAAGTAGGACTAAAGAATAGGCACTATTATTTCAGTCATAAAAGCCTCGCGCAGTTACAACACACTCACGCACTACATTTGCCCACTCATCACTGCAGCCGTGCACTCATCCACACAGAACACATCATAAACAACTATAACAACGAGATAAAAAATACCAAACAGTCCTTGACAAATAAGGTAATACACTCACACTTACAAACACAATAATTATCAATGGACATGTGGGTAGTAAAGTAAGTATTGAGATATTCTTACCAATATAATATGACTTTTGAATTTTTAAGTCAGGAATTGCAATTCCAGCGCCAGCATGTGTTGTTTCTAAAACTGAGCCGTCATTATAAATTTTTAAATGATTAGAATATTGTTTCTCCATAAGCTCTCTAGCATCAGTAACAATTAACTGTACATTTTCACTTTTCGTGGTATCTGAGTAATCAATATGGAACATGGCGTTTCTATGCTCCCTTTGCGGAATCTGAGGTGTAATTGGTAATATAGGAATAGAAGAAATGTCAATATTACAATTTGTTAAAATATCGTATGTATAATTTCGTATTGGTTGGAAATAAGATAAATGTCTAGCTCGTTTGGGGGAAATCTACATTAGCATCAATAAATATTTCCTCTGAAACAGAATTTGAAACTGAAAAACTTCTAACAACATATTTTGCTACTGATAATTTTTGTTGTTCAAGAAAAGATAAAAGGCAAGCTTCTTTATAGGATTTTATTGTACTTGAATGCACTGGAACCCCTAAGGCTATTTTCACTGCTTTACTGTCAATGCTTTGCAACTTATTCAACAATGATTTTGATGCTGAAAAATATACTTCTTGTCCATAACTAAGTACAGATCTCACTAACGATATTGCCAAATGAAGTAATGTATTTGTGTCTTGACTCCATGGCTGTACACAAAGTAGTTTAAAAAAATTTAATCTTTTGCTGGCTTTTGATATTAAGTATTGAATATGATAGTTCCAGTTTAGTTTTGGAGTAAGATGTTCACCCAAAAACTTTAGTTTCACGCAGCCAGCAATGTTAACATCAGCGACCAGACAATTCGCAACCGTCTACACGAGGCAAACCTGCGATCAAGACGACCAGCAGTACGGCCTTTGCTCACCCCAGCTCACCGTGCAGCGCGTTTGGCCTGGACCCCTTGGGGTCATGAGCAATCTTGCCACTGTAGATTGTTCTAACCTATAAAGGGAAAAGTGAAAGCCCCAGTTGAAAACCTGTCTTTCCTTTATAGGCAAGACCGATTCACTGCGGCAACAGTACCCCCGTTGGAGTGCCGGGGGTTTCAGTATAAATAGTATCCCCACTTTCTGGAAATTTAGTGCTTTAAATTCCCACTGTCGCTGTCTTCCTCATTTGCTCTTCTTCGCTAGATCAATGACCTACCTTTTTTCTTGAAAACTCTTCCTGGACAAGACTCCTTGTTTGTGTATGAGGTCTGTTGGATCAGCTTGGGAGTGTTGGACGCTTTCTGCCGGGTGGTCACTGGGGCTTCCTATGATGATATTATTTCGCAATGTAGGCATTTTATATGTATGTGTTTTGTTGATAATTTATAATGATGTTTGTATTCTATTTTGTTTTTGTAACCGGGGGTTCGAGTAGTTGGGGTAAAGCCTCAGCCGTCCCCTGCGTGGGATGTCTTTATTGTAAAGTGACTGGCCGGTGGAGGGCATTCAATTTTCCCACTAGGGTTGTTTCAGCAGATCTTTTATGCGGATCGGGGGTTGTCCGGTCCTGATTTGGCTCGGAAGAGTCCGCTGGACCTAAAGCAACAATCAATCAATCAATCAGTTTGGCCTGGGCTCGGCGTCATTTGGTGTGGATTAGGCAACATTGGTCAAGGGTGCTCTTTACAGACGAGTCTCGGTTGTCCTTGTCTTTCAACGACCATCGAGTGAATGTTTGGATGCGTCCACAGGAGCGTTTTGCTGATGCGACGGTGCGCGAGCATGACCGCTTTGGTGGTGGATCTGTCATGATGTGGGGTGGCTTCGCATTAAGCTTCAGAACACCCCTACTCCAAATTCATGGCAACTTAAATGGTATTGGCTACAGGGATGACGTCCTACAGCCTAGGGTTCTCCCAGCTCTGCGGGCCATTGGGGAAGATGCCATACTACAGGACGATAATGCCAGACCCCTCCGAGCGCGTATCGTCAATGACTTCCTGCAACAACAGCACGTCATAAGGATGGATTGGCCGGCTCGATCACCCGATTTGAACCCCATAGAACATATGTGGGATGTCTTGGGTCGACAGACACGGGTAAACCTCCCTCCAGGAGGTAACCTTGAAGTTCTGGCCCAAGTTCTCCAGCAAGAGTGGTTGGCCATCCCAGGAAACATCCTCCATAACCTGACACGGTCCATGAGACAACGATGCCAAGACTGCATTGATGCAAACGGTGGCCACACCCGATACTGACTCTATAGATTTTTGGTTTCTAAAGTTTTGATTTTGTAAATGAGGGGTATATCCAGTTAAATTGAATTTACTCGAATTTTAAGCGCCTGATGTCTAAAATCTTGTTTGTTATTGATGCAGAAATGATTGCAATAAAATATGATGAACTAATAAATTGAATTCGTCTTCGTGTTTCTGATTTAAAGAGAGACCCATATGTCCAAGTGGCCATTGTATTATTTTGAGTAGTATATTATACTATACTATACTTGTTGATTTTGCTGATTTATTGCCTGTCATCTGCATGTGTGTCTTTGACTGATTGTTAACATTGTTCAGCTGTTTTGTTTTAATCTCTTTTATGTAGTAATAGTCACTGGAAATAATGAGAGGCGCACTATACACTTGTGTCTCAGTATGAGATGTAAACCCGTTTGTGATTTAATAGTGAAAGGCTGTATAACCCATCACTAGACATTCTGATTCTGTCAAAAACTTGGGCGTGATTTTGGACTCTCACCTGATTATATAAGCTCAAATTCAAACTCTAATCCGAAACCTAAATTTTGAACTCCGTCTAATCAACAGCATCCGTCACTTTCTTTCTGCCAAAGCCACTCAAACTCTTGTCTCAACTTTCATTCTCTTACTGCTTGACTATTGTAACTCTCTCTTCTGTGGTTGCCCGGACTATCTATTGCAAAGACTTCAAATAGGTACTCCAAGCCCTTCATTGGCTCTTGTCCGCTCGGCATTTTTGACTCAGTTTTCACTTCATTTTCAACACTTATTATTAATGTAAAACTGCATCAAAACGAACAGTGGCTGTATTCAAATAAAAATTGAAAGCTTTATCTTTACATCTGTGTTGTTTTTAATGCATGTTTATGCGAAAGATTCCGAGAAAACAGCTTTTGAATACGCCCCTATCCGAACGCTGAATGCCGCTGCGAAAAAAATGTCACCGTAGTTTGCTGAGAGGTGACTCGTTTCAAACGTCAAGCGCTTTGCGATACTTCATTGGATGGCCTAAAAATAAGAACCAATGAGAAGTTCGGATACTTAGCTTCATTTACATATCAGTATGGTGGGCTCTCGTGTGTAAACGTTTTGTTACGAGCCGAACAAAGTGGATAAAGCGGTTTTGATGTAAGTTTGATTTTAACTAGAAGTTTAAAACTTAGCAAGAAATAAAGAGCAGACTTTCCTTTATAAAACTAGGGTATTTATTAATTTGTGCATTACTGTATCGCGGAGCGCTTTGCCGTAGAAAAGTCTACCCAAACGGTGTTCGGGTTTTCTTCCGGCCATGGGCCAACTCGTAGGCCTATTCAGCGACACAAGTGCTGAGCGTAGTAGCACACCAGTAGGCCTATACTTTGCCGGCACGCACTGCGAATTTGATGATTTCCCAACTTTGAAGCACCAAAACGGCTGAACATTACATGGGATAGGCCTGAAGAAAATTGGGCTTGGAGTATAACATATGAAGGGGTTACCTGTCAAAAATCAGCTTTCTGGTATCAATATTGGCTTCACTTTGAGACTCCAAAGTTGTCAATTTCTTCAATTCCAAAACGTTGCCAAAAAAACACCAACATTCGGCATTTTCAAACATTAATAACTTTTTACCTATTTGTCCTATGGGGAAAAAAAATATACCACTGTGTTCAGAATGAAAAGCTCTTTAAATCTATGTCAGTTTTGTGATGAGGAAATCATTTTTTAAAATGGCTTTTGACTACCTACTTCAAAAGATTCAAAATAATGCTGCCCGTCTCATTCTTCACATTCTAAAATCTGCTCATATAACTCCTCATCTTAAATCCCTACACTGGCTTCCCATCGAACAAAGAATTGAGTACAAAATTGCTTGCCTCTGCTTCAGTGCTCTCTCTTTATCCAGCCCTTCTTATCTCAAAACCATGGTAAACCCCTACATACCCTCTAGAACCCTTCGATCTTCTTCTCCCCAAAATCTCTGCATCCCACGAGTGAACAAGTTCTTTGGTGAACGCTCATTTTCATTTTCTGCTCCCACCGTCTGGAACTCCCTTCCCATGTCTCTCCATTCTTCCCAAACATCTGCTGCCTTTCGTTCTGGCCTCAAGACCCATCTGTTCAAACGTTCCTTTGGTGACAGCACAATTTAAATTCGTGTTGAACTTTGTGTGTGTGTGTGTGTGTGTGTGTGTGTGCGTGTTTATATTATGTAATTAAATTCTGTGTTTTGTTTACCATGTTTTTATATTGTTATTGTTTAGTCATTTTAGTTCTTAGAAGAAGTGTCATATGTGAATGGAGCTTTCATTAGAAAAGGCGCTATATAAATGTTAATTATTATTATTATTATTAGACATGTGACTTTCAACTTCTTTGCTTTGTCTCAAACTGTCAAGTTTCTGTGACTTCTGTGTAAGACTATCTGGACTGTATTCTGTTATGGACTGCACCCTGTAAATGATGATGTTCCTGTCAGTGAACAGGTTTAATGAGTATACAGTTTGAACTGGAATCAGTGGAAGGTTTTCTAATTAGTGGCAACACTGTTAGAAAATGAAAACTTTGGGTTAATTCTGGAATGGTGAATACAAACTTTTTATCAGACATGCGTGTGGTGATGCACCTATCCTATCACTGACATGTGACTACCAACTCCCAGTCTGTCTCCCACTGTCAAGTGTCTTTGAAGACTGCATAGAACTATCTGAATTGCTATGTTTTTGCTATAATCCCCAAATTAGTTTTTGTAATCTCTGAGCTGAGCCGCGTGACAAGTAATGTTTGTGCTCTCAATATAAGATGTAAACATGTTTGTGATATAACAGTAAAAGGCTGGAGCCTTACTTGGTATGGTGTGTTAACAATATTAATCATCATCTTCTTAAATCCCCAACCCCACATCTCCCCACTTTTTGTACATACATACACGCATTTTACTGATTCAAGTTAAACATTTTATACTGATTAAACCTGTTCACGGACAGCAGATTTGCCTACAGTACATTCATACCTGCCAAGTTGTGAAGTTTCTGACTTCCTTGGTCGTCCACGATCAGGGTCTAATTAAACACTTTTACGGCTGGAAAGTGGCATCGGCACCCTGTAAATGATCATATTGCTGTCAGCAAACCGGTTAAATCTGTATATTATTTTCAACTAGTAACAGTGGAATGGTGCGTATGGGTTCAGTTTGTAAACACACAACACAAAGTCACACTCCAGCCTGTTATACTCATCACGAAATGCTTTATATCCTAGCTGGTAACTCAGCTGGCTCTGAAGGCTCAGTGGGGGCTAAATTTATGTGAGGCTTCTTTTACCAACAGAGTTTTGAGCAACAGTTAAAAGTTAGTTCATCATTGCTTTTAGGGTTCAGCAGACTACAATGAACAGAATCATGAGCTTTTTTGGGAGTGCACTATATAAAAACAATAATAAATAATAAATTACAAATTCATCAATTCAATTGCCTGCCTACATGCATGTTCTACTATTCTTTAAAGCCAACTTGACAATGCATATTGAGCTCATATTTATAATTTACAAATACAATAATATGAAAGGCAAGTAATTGCCTAAAAACTTGATATTTGTAACAAAAGAATACTCTAGTCTGCAATAAATGAAAACATTTATTCAAACGATGCTCAATAACTATAATAATACTCACCTTTGATCTTTCACAATCCTTTCTTTTTTTTAGAAATGTAAATATGTCTGTAAAACAATATTTGAGACAAACTATTAAATGTCTTATATAGAGCAGTTTGGACAAAAGTAAACAATATACTGTGCCATTTGTGCGTAAGTGTTTGGTAAATGTAGAAATAACTGGTCTTCCTCTTTTTAATCACACATTCGACCAACATTTTCTATTTTGCTTTTTGAAGTATTTTGGCTGTGCTATTTCAGCACTTTATTTTTCATAACCAGAAGTTTGAGACCAAAAAATAATCTGGTCATTGTATTTTTCTTGATGAATGTTTTAATATCAAAATACTGACTTTTAAACAAACTTCTTGTTTGAATCTTTGACTTTTTTATGTTTATCTTATATTTTTCTTATCTCAAATCATCCGGACCCACAAATAATCTGATCATTCTGATTTAATCATCCAGTTTTGTATCTTGTACTAAAAAGGTATTCTGTTATGACAGAGAGTGCAGAGCAGAGCTGCAAATTGGTTAAAAACATGTAGGGATATGTCGTATAATAAACGACTAAAGTACCTTTGTCTACACTCATTAAGTCCATGACTCAGAGGGGTCTTGATTCAAATAAAATGTACTATTGAGTGATCTAAATTGGTTTTGAGTTTTTTGCATCGCCTAGGTGCATTACAAGTCATAGCTGAAGTATGAAGTCTTCACGGCCGTTGCCCACACACTACTAGTAGGCCTACTACTACTTTGCTGCCAAAGAGTACGACCCAAATCAGTGGAGTACTGTACATTTTGCATAATTACATTGATAATTAATAAAATTCTGTTCCTTTTAACATGGATCGATCTTAACTTGGGTCCGTTTCGCTTACTTTTGCTTTTTTCGTTCCCTTTTTCGCCCTTTTCGTATTATTTGTACACTAAAAACTTTTTGACTATCGAGTAGGCCTATTTTCTGCTGCGCTTAGTAGGTCCTATGATGAATTTTACCTCCAGCGCAAAACAACCTTGGGTTTAATTTTTTTTAAACAAAAATTAGCTATATGGGTGTAAACAGCAAAACCAATAATAATTTGAACAATTCTGTCGATAAATAAAAACATTTTAACATCTTAAACAAATTTATAATGCAGACTACTTACAGCCATGTTCGATGACTGCATGGCATCTCCTTCGGAAATCTACAGAGTTTTACTCAGGCGAATTATATATCAATATTTGTGACTTAGAGGTATGAATTACAATTAGTATTACAGTAATAGGCAGAGATAATGTTAATGTTAAACAATATTCAACACTGAGCTAACAAAAAATTCTTCCTTTGGTAGAATTGTGTATGGACTTCATCTTTGCGTGGAAGGTCATACGAAGCAAACCATTTCCTTCTTTGCGTCATATAGAAACTCCCTCTCTCTCCAATGTGTGTATTCGACTAATTGACTCACGGATTCACACACCGTGGTGTGTTAAAAATGTAAACACATGTATTTGACACAAACCCACAAGTAAGGTCCGAGGTCGAGAACCGGGTTTTACAGGATTTTTGTAACTGCTGTTATAAATCCGGTTTAAAACAAATGGGTTCCGAATTTTGAAACCCACTTTTTTTAAAAAACCGTCTTGCACGTAGGTGTATTAAGCACATAAATCTGATTATATGGTTCTGAATGCACACACACACACACACACACACACACACACACACACCTACCCGTCTACCCATCATTGTGAGTTATGATGTTTTTTACCACCGCAGCGAGTTATACACACTTCCTGTGATATTATGATAACCATTATAAGCAAGTACATTCTGGACATTGTTAACAGATCAGAAGGAAGTGTTGAATTCAGCCCTGTAGACTATTGAGGCCTAAGGCTCATTTTTCAATAGTTGATTTTTCAAGGGGTTTGTGAGGTATGAATACATGAATATTCATGAGGAAGTAACTTACAAAGACAGTTATGAGCAGCGAGTCTTACACACTTCCTGTGTTTATTATGTTACAGACACATTTCCTTTTTGCCTTTTGTATGTATTTTATGTCACTGTGACAACACCGTTTTGTAACAATAATTTCAAATATTGAAATTTAACTAAAATTTTGAATGTTATTCAATTTATGATAATTGCTCAGTAAATATCTCTTTATATCATTGCATTGTATTCGCAAGTGTTGAACGGTTATATTTTCATTACAAATGCATGTGATATTTTAACAAAATTTAGTTTTCCAAGAATTTAAATATATGCTAAACTAGAAACCATTCAAACGTGTGACAATCATCATAGAAAGAGAAAAGGAGAGAAATATTGGTTATTTAAAAAGCTATGTGTATTTAAAAGAATTACAAATTCATAAAGTTTTAGCACAGGTGCCAGGGTCAAAACATACATTTGATTGTTTTTATATCCATTATAATTGGAACAAGTTTCAAGTTTTGCGATATTTCATTATTTTTCAATTCTTGGTAGCTGTTTCTGGTTTTTTTTTACATTTCATTTATTTTTGTTCATTTTATTTAATTTAAATTAAGTTTATTTTATTTCTATTAATTTAGGTAGCGGCAGTCAAAACTTGGTTTTGAAGTGAGAGTGTATGTTTTGTGATGTCTTGAAGGAAAAATAAAGTACAAGCAAACCACACATCAAAGTGAGTGGATACCTTTATTAGTTCCTGAGATATTGATAGTTTAGTATATACGCTGTCGCGACTATGTTCAAAACTGTAAAATAGGGCAACTTTATCAGCAACCAGGAATAGAAAAAACACATAGTTCTAGCCCTCTAATCTCATATGGCTTCTGTCAGCAAGCATGCAAACTTAACAAAAAAAAACACAATTAAAACCATCGCAACATTGCACGGGGAGGGGGAGGGGGGGGGGCAACTTTGGGTCATCACAATTTACACAATATGTATAGCAGCTGTCTGAAACTTTCCGATTTTCCAAATAAATTTGTGTAGAACATGGCCAGTTTTTCAGACAGCTTAGTTCAATACTTTTGGAGTATGAGAGCCTCAACAATGACAAAAAACTAAATTTGTCAAGCAGAAAAACGGGAAAGTTATAATTTCTCGCACTTCAATGCCAATAATTCAGAAACTATTTAAGATACAACCATAATTTTTGGTTTGTAGATTGATGACAGTACAATCTTTACAGACATCAGTAAAATTCAGTGTAATGTTTAAAATAATCCAAAAAAAGTGGACACAGCCTCCAGGTTCTCCAGCGGAAACCTAAGGAAATTTAGAGGGGAGCACATTTCAGATTAAAATATTTAAAAAAAACTACTGAAAATACGGCCATGATTTTTGCTGTTTAGATTGATTACAATTTTAACTTCACAAATATGTGTTCAATCAAGTAAGATATTTACTAACATTGTTCACAGTTCTCTGGAGAAAACTAAATTCTTGCAAAGTGCACAGTCGGATGAGAAGTGACAGTCAAATGCATATACCCCTTCTTCAAAGTTAGTCAAACAAAGTTGTCAGTCAAGTACTGCTTCAAACAGGTGTACATGGCAGGCAGGTTTGCAGAGATTCGACTGTGAATGTTCTGACGGAAGAAGAAAATGGTGCATGTACAATGTTGCGTCCAAAAACAACCGATGCAGGAATCTGGCAGCAGTCAGACCAGCTGGGCCAGCGAAACACATCCTCAGTGCCTCTTGCACTTTTAAGAAAGTTCACTGTCCCTTCCTCCTCACTCAAAACTGATGTCCCCTCCCCAACAAAGTAACCTTCCACATAGTACACTGCTATGATTTATCCGACCCTCTCAAATTTGAAGTTCTTAAAGTCGAAGTCAATGTCTTCACTCCCGCCTTCTTCACAATCGATCTCTCTGTCCTGATCTTCATACTCCTCCTCCTGAGTGTCAAAAAGCAACCGCTTCCTGCCCTGTGGCTGCATCCTTTCTTCAGGAAGAAGACTGGGTAGCTGCTCAAGTGGTTCAGCACCGAAATAATAATAATAATAATAATAATAATAATAATAATAATAATAATAATAATAATAATAATAATAACAACAACAATAATAATAATAATAATAATAATAATAATAATAATAATAATACAGGATGCTATATACGCGCCTTTCCCCAAATCAATCAGGCTCAAAGCGCGGCGATCTATACCAACATACACGCTCACCTGTCTCATCCACCCTCACACACACCAAATACACATCCATCACGCAAACAGGTGGTGTAAAGGCAGGGAGATCGCTATTAGAAGACGGAAAGAAAATTGAATTTCTATTTTTGAAATTTTTATATTGACTGCGTCCTGTACCATTATTGAAGGGAGGGAGGAAACCGGAGTGCCCGGAGAAAACCCTCGGTGACCTCAATAGTCTCGTACCTAAGTCACATACGTTCGCCCCCTTGCGGGAATCGAACCTGCGACCTTCGGCATAGGAAACCGGCGACTTATCCACTGCGCCACGAGGCCACAGGCGGTTGTACAATACCAGTGGTGTGCCTGTGACAATCAAGAAGCAAGACTTCTTGTTCAGAACCAGGTTCAGAATACTATGAAGGCCTGTTTACTTTCAGTTTTACTTTTATTGTCCCAAAACAAAATTTTGGTTTTTTATTATTTTAACTCGTTTCTAATTTCATTATATCACCTTGCTTGTCATGAGAAACAAATTAGTAATCACACTAGTTTAATGGACCATAAACTCGGATTAACTTGGGGGGGGGGGGGGGAAGGGGGAAGGAAGAAGGAATGGTGATGCGTAAGGGTTAGCAGTGTAAGCTACGCTACTCGTCGCTAGGCCTAGTCTTGCACTTCCTGTTTCAGCAAAGGAACAATTATTCCTTTTAATCCTTAAAAAAAAAACCTGAGAAACAAAAACTATCCTATCTTATCCTATCCTGTCCCATAACCCGAAGGTCGTAGGGGCAACAAACAAAAACTATTGGAGTAATAATTAGTTGGAAACAAATATATCACATGCACGGCAAAAGACAGAAAATAACTCGCACACGCATTCAATCCAAGCACATTTTGCAAACAAATGGCATGGGGTAAAGGACAAAGAATCCAACTTCATTTCTGAAGTTTCCATTTTCAATAATATGCCATATACTGAAAGCTGTCGGAAATTGAAAACGTTATTTTCAGCATAGATCTCGCTTTCCCGCATGGGACTAGCGTTAATGAACTACCTAATTAATTATATGTTAAATTTGTTTATATTTTAATTTCGTATAATATCACAGGCGTGAATTTTAAAAATAAATAAATTGAAATGTATGTTGCATAATTTCTATTATTGGTAAAACGTTAATGACTGTTACTATTATTCAAATGTTTTAGATAGTTAATTGTAGCAAGGATGTGTGGTGGTGAGGGTTGGAGGGGGGGTCCTGGGGGGGGGAGTTAAAAGGGTGTATGGAATAAGGACACAAAAATAAACTTTGGTTGGAGAGGTTTGGATGGAGAAAAAAGAGTCTGGGTGAGAAGAGTTTTTAATAATAAATGTTTGTCTGTTGTTAATTTACTTTGATGGCATCTTGTACCTGTGACAATTCGTTCGTGAGGCACTAAAGACTGTATTGTATACAGTGGGGGAAAAACTCGTGGTCTTTGTTTTAGCTTAGTGGAACCAAGCTTTGTGAACATTTGACATATGCACCTTCATCAAACAAATGTAAATAAAGAGCAAAAAATCGTGAAGTTACGTCTTTTGATTTTTTTTTGTTTTTTGAAGTGTTCATTGTACTTTGAATATCAGTTGCTGTATTTGTAAGTCCGCTTCTCACCCTCTCACTTCTTTTACCTGGTAGAAATGTTTGCTTCAATAATTGCCCTTATCATTCTGTAGACTCGCCTTTCTGTTTACTATTTTTATCCACCTGCACTTCTACATACTCCAATTATAACCTTCTTCCCGAGACTATCTATGGCAGAGCAGGACTTTAGTCAAAGTCAAGTCAAATCATTACTCACCATGATTATGTGTGCACTTATAACATACAAGTCACATGCAAACTGGAGGAGTGATAGAAAGGTCAGACTATAACATCAATAGTATACACAGAACACGCCAGTGAAAGATAGGTTTAAAACGAAAAGTTTTATTCAATTACAAAAAAACAACAACAGAAAACAGACACAACTGGTCTTACTAAATTTTCAGAAAGTATGGACACGATAATGAAAGATACCCCGGTATTCACACGGGTGTATAGAACAATAAGCAGCCACTGAAAATGAATATAATCTTATATACATGTAACTCTGTATTCACGTAAGTAATCCATCATAATTGCAAAAGAAATGAACAATTTGTGAACGTGAATAAAACTAAAACATGCTTTGTGCAAACATTCATAACTTTATATGCTTGGCTAAGAAGAAACCATAGGCGCTTGACATGGGATGGCCGATTGTTGACTTTCAGCTTACAGTATTACTCTGTGTTTACTATCGTACAAAGTGTAGACAATATGTGAGCGCTGTCACGCAGAGCACAAATCAACCCCGGAATTGATCTAAACTTATTGTTCACACCTAAACCAAATACCTTGCTCAGTCCATGCACCACAACTACCAGCAATAGTCCACAATCACAAAGTATTGCAGAATCAGGACCTCAAAAATAATCAAATGAAAACTTTATAATACTACGTAAATCTTTAAAAACAACCCAACATCTCTTAAAAACTAAAAGATCTTTACACAGTCAACTTCTAAAAAAAAATCTGGTTTAAAACTGATGTGTTAAAAAGTGCTTGTCTGAACAAAATGCTGCGGGAAGCCAATAACGAGAGCACGACGGCGTCCCGAGCACAAAAACGGCCACTGCAGAAAGCGATGGACAGCGTTTTCAACTCCGTTGGGCAAGGTAATATGAGGGAAGGTGGGGGGGGGGGGGGGGGGGGAATATGAGATTAATTAGTAACTCATTATTTACAGGATTTAACGGACTACGATGTAACTCATTATTTACAGGATTTAACGGACTACGATGAGCCGAATCAGGACCTCTCACGAAACAGATCTTTCATGAAACGGGTATATTTTTCTTACAAAATCAGAAACACAAAGGGGAAAAGTGTGCAGTACTTTACGATTGCAGCTATTGCTGCAGAAAGAGGTTTTCGTTTAAATGTGAACGATAAGTTTAGATCAACACCGTGAAATGATTTGATCTGCGTGACGTGTCGAGACCGTGACCTTACCTTGCACTATAGTAAACACAATAGTCACAACAACAAAAACCATGCTCTACAACCATCCAACCCATGTCAACACCATGTTGGAAAAAAAACCGCATGTCACCACACAAATAAAACCATAGTGATGAGAAAACTAGATAAACTTCCGCACCAAAATGTGTCGTATTGATTTGTGAAATTTCAACTACTGAGGTCCTGACTCTGCTCATTTAGTTAGTTATCCATTGCTTATAAGGGTCTAGCGGACTACGTTAACCGAATCAGGACCTCTCACAAAACGGGTCTAAAATCTCACAAGATCAAAAACATGCACAAAACACGCACATACAAATACAAAAATACAATTTGATGATAATATTATGACTACTCTACCACATCCCAAAGTAAATAAAACTAAGTCGTGCTGACGGGAGGTGCATTCAGCTCACTGTAGTCCGCTGGACCTTTTAAGCAACGATTAACTATCCCACATGGAGTTCCTTTGATTAATTACAAAGTGTTTACAGCATATTTAAGGGAAAAAGTACACATGCACAATTAATGAATTAAAAAAAAACCAAATGCACAAATTATTATTTATAAACACAAGGTTGGTGGGGATTTATGAGAACTGCAGTTTATTATGCATTTAGTTTATTCATTGCCTATAGGGTCCAGCGGACTACAATGAGCCGAATCAGGACCTCTCACGAAACGGGTCTACACTCTTACATGATCTTAAACATGGTTATGATCTAAACACACATATACAAATATAAAAATACATTTAGAATGAATCCCACAAGAACACTTGAAAAATAAAATGTAATCAATTTGTTCATGAATTCTTACTGAATTATTTTACACATCTAATTGAATGCATGTACATTACATTACATGATTATTGCTTTAGGTCCAGCGGACTCTTCCGAGCCAAATTAGGACCGGACAACCCCTGATCCGCATAAACGATCTGCCGAAACAACCTTAGTGGTAAAACTGAAAGCTCTCCACCAGCCAGTCACTTTACAATAAAGACATCCCTTGCAGGGGACGCTGAGGCTGTACTCTAATTTATCGAACCCCCGTTTACAAAAACTAAATAGAATGCAAACATCATTATAAATTATCAACAAAACACATACATATAAAATGCCTACATTGCTAAATAATAACATCACAGGAAGCCCTAGTGACCACCTGGCAGAAAGCATCCAATATTCCCAAGCTGATCCAACAGACATCATACACAAATAAGGAGTCTTGTCCCGGAAGAGTTTTCAAGGAAAAAGGTGGATGACTGGTCTAGCGAAGAAGAAGATAGTATAGCAGATTGATAGAACATAGCAGGAATGAGAAAGAGCAAATGAGTTATACTGAAACCCCCGGCACCTCAACGGGGGTTTGAATGCATGTGTGCATTGTACCTGTTATTTCTGTAAAGGCTGAGGGTGTCCCAAGTAATGTTCATCCACCTGACATTGGGAAAATCTTCCTTATTATAGTTTATACATGCATTGTACTGTATGCCCTCTACCGTCTCACAAATTCAGCAGATATATTGCAGTGTACTGTACCTTGCATTAAAAAACAACAACGCAATAGTTCATAACCTAAATTCAAAATCATTTTTCTTAATGGTTTGCAGATAAAAGCAGATCATTTCAGAAATGTGGTAACACTGACCATATACTGGAAAAAAGAGGATGTTGCAAAATAAATATGCATTTTTCTGTATACCAGCAATATATATGTTATGCTCAATGTGGACAATTGCCTTTAATGTGAGCACTAGGCAACAAACAGCATAATATGAACATTAGGCAGATGACTTGCCTAACGTTAAAAATTGTCAACATTAGGCAGAAAATTGAGTAATGTTCACATTATGCAGCTCCATTTTGCCCGATATGAACAGGTTTGCCTAATGTGAACAATCATGTTTTTTTGGAGAGAGAGAGAGAGAGAGAGAGAGAGAGAGAAAGAGAGAGAGAGAGAGAGAGAGAGAGAGAGAGAGAGAGAGAGAGAGAGAGAGAATGGGTCAACATTTTTATTTTACACTTGGATTGTTCTATTTCCCTTTCTATTGTGTAGTTTTCTTTCTCATTAAGGACTGAGTATTCCTTCACCTGTCTTCTCACCTCTTTTTTTCTCTCCATATTTTGAGTGCTGTTCAGTGTGTTTATTTTTAATGGATTGAAGATTTTATTTTACACCAATGTACAACTAAGTGTACATCGGGACGATGCAGCTGCGTGAAAAAAGAAATTAAGTGTAACTGCCGCCGTCACCCTGGCAGATCATGCAACAATTTCTAGGCCCTGAGATCAAATTGTAAAAACATTTATCTGTTCAATTTTTGCCTATTTCTATTTTTCAGCAATACGCCACACACATTATTGTATGTTTCTTTCCCTGCAAGAGATTTTAAAATGTATCTTTGAAGTTTTCTATTGTACAGTATTTTGTGAGTTTTGTAAATTAGACATGCATTATGACGAAATAAATTTCTACATGTATCTGCTGTATCCTATTATTCTTTGCATTTCAGTTAGTTATTATTTTTTTTATCTTGTTATCTTCTCTTTTGAATAAATTGCTATTCCATCGAGATAACTCTACTAGTCTTATTTCTGCTTCTACGTCTACTGTATCTGCTTCTCTCTCTTTCGTTCGCTCTCTCTCCTCAAAATAAACATGATTGTTCAAATTAGGCAAACCTGTTCATATTGGGCAAAATGAAGCTGCATAATGTGAACATTAGTCAATTTTCTGCCTAATGTTGACAATTTTTAACATTAGGCAAGTCATCTGCCTAATGTTCACATTATGCAGTTTACAATAAAATACAAAAAATTGTCCACGTTGAGCGCAACATATATCTATATCATACCAAATAAATAAATAATTTGTACATGTGTACATTACATGTTAGCGATTGATATTTTTAAAAAGACAGGCATGGTCTATGAAAAAGGTAAATTGTCCCCACTTACCACACTATCTTACAGTATTTAATGCTTAAGATGTGCCAAGGGGCACCCAAAATTATCGCTCAATTTATCAACACATTCCAAAATCGCTTTTTAATTGACTGACAGGGCAGACAGATGTAGCACATCAGGCTACAATTGTATAGAACAATTTTGAAATACTTCTTATGCATAAGCTAAGAATTGTATAAACGTGTTGCTTGTGTGGTTTTAAAAGCATTTCGTTTACACACTTTTAAAACAAACCATTTTTCAAACACGAACAGTTTAGCGCCACAAAATAAAAAGTGAAAGAGATGATCAAATAGACACATGTTTGCTAAAACAGAAAGCAAAAACTCCAGAAGTGTCATGTAGAAGAGACTGAGTGATTATGTTCTTAACTGAATGAACTCATGTTTAGGATTGAAGCTTTTGAATTTGTCGTCTTGTTTTTTCAATCTCATTCCTAACAGTACCTTTGATCTTTTGCCACGACTTTCTTGAATGAGTCATTCGATCAAATGAATTCCTCACACTCCGACTTTCCAGGCAAACTTCTTTCCAGAATATGGCTCCTGAAGTGATTCTGAATCAGTTGCTTATGTTCTGCGGACAAGAAATCCCTGTTTCTCGACGTTTCGCTCACATATGATGTCTTTGCCATAATCTTTTTAGAGTTTTTAGGAGATGATCTTGACACCATCTTCTGGTTAATTGTTGACCTTTTCCATCTCGACTTTGACGACTGCTCGCTTTCTCGAGATGATGTAGAAGCCATCTCCTGGTCTCTTCTTGATGCGTTATATAGCTGTGCGATCTGTTGTGGTGTACGATGATAAAACTGCATGGTCAGTGGCTGTGGGAAAAAAAATCATTACTTTGCATTAAAAACTAGTTGATTCCTTTGAACACAAATATAGTCAATGTTAAATACAAGTAGTAGGTCAAAGCTTATACGACTCAAGCTTTTTAAATTATCAACATAGATCTGGAAAAATGTCTCTTGAAAACATCATCACTTTAGTTTTTGCAATGTTAATATTCAAACCATATTTTTTCTTGCATTGACTCTGGGTGGAGTCGTTGAGGCGCCACTGTGATGAGCTGTGTACCAGTCTGCTGCTCATCTTTCACGGTCATGAGCCAGGGCTTGGGTTTTTCCAAATGGCTTCCCTGTCCATACTTCAATGTCGCTGCTCCATCTTTGCTTCTGTCTGCCTCTGGGTCTCTTCTTCTCGACAGGTCCCAGGAGGATAGTCTTTACCAGGCCATTGGATCTTGTAACATGGCCGTAACAGCGGAGTTTCCTGGTTTTTGTTTTCACAGTTGTAAGGAGATCTTCGTATGGGCCAATATTCGCTGTGATGATTCTGCGAACTTCTTCGTTCATGACATGGACGAGGAATGAGATGCCAAGGATCTTTTTGTAGCATCTCAGTTCCATTGCTTGAATTCTTCTCAGTTGATCTGCATTCATGGTCTATGTCACACATACGTACAGCCGTCTAAAGATTTGTGCATGTCCTCAACTGTTTCCGATAGCAATGCTGGTCATCAGCATATTATAAGAGCAAAATTAAATGGACAATCTTCAACATCAGAAAAATTTAATTAATCAGTGTGGCAACTTTACACCGTCACCATATTGTGCCAGAAACAACTTTAAATCATTTTAAAACAATGAAAAAAAGTATCGGCGATAAATTTACTCCTTGCATTGCCCCGACATAGCACGTAAACTGAGCAGACAGGCAATTTTTTTGTCTTTACACACGATTTAGCATTTTGATACATGTCTACTACAACTGTGAACACTTTTGCACTAACACCACTTTAGTTAGCTATTTATTGCTTAGTTATAGGGTCCAACGGACTATGATGAGCCGAATCAGGACCTCTCACAAAACGGGTCTAAGATCAGTTCTGTTCTGTTCAAAATGACCTCTCAACGCTCGGGAATGCCCATACGCGCTCCGCCCATCCTTAAGAACTTTTCAGAGTTGCCTTTGAGACAGTTCCCATGTTGGTCTAGTTGAAGATGGCTCTTTCTCGGTAGTCAAGAGGTGTTCTTATACTGCTCTTATATAGCGCTTTACCAGCACAAGAGCTGCTCAAGGCGCTGGATGATAATGAACGCTAACACATAAGTCAATGCGATAGACTGCATGCGAGCAGCTCCACCCAGGACTGGGGGGATTAGCACCTATGGTGCATGCTGGATGTATTCATGTTATACACATGTGGCCGAAGTTCAGCCTGCCTTCTCACAGAAAGTGTGGCAGCCGCAGAGCAGCGTCACCCAGGACACGTAGTGAGTGAGGGAAAGGCAGGCAGAGGGGGAAGGCAGAGAGGGAAGGGAGATGAGGGAGTGAAAAAGTTAAACAAGAGTGTGTGAAGTCCGTGCTATGGAATGCGTGCAAGCAGCATCACCCAGGACAGGGGGAATATATGTGCACGATGGGTGTATTGGTGCAATACCCAACTTCAGGCTGCTTTATCGGTCCGTAACCCGGAGGTCGTAGGGGCACCACAGATGATTGTTTGACCAGCATACTCCATCCCTCTCTGTCCTCAGCAGCCCTGATGGCTTCGCTCAGTGTCAAACCAGTCCATTCTCGAATGCTGTCCTCCCACCTCTTTTTCGGTCTCCCTCTTCTTCTACCTCCTTGCACTGTGCCTTGCAGAACGGTCTTTGCAAGGCCTGATGATCTGGTGACGTGGCCATACCATCGGAGTTTCCGTTTCTTCACCACTGTGAGCAGGTCATCGTGTTGTCCAATGGCTTGCGTGATGGTCTGTCGGACTTCGTCGTTGGTGATGTGTTGGGTATAGAAAATGCCCAGAAGTCTTCTGTAGCACCTCATCTCCATGCTTTGTATTCTTCGTTGTAGATCTGCTGTGATGGTGCATGCTTCGCAAGCATATAGGAAGATGGAGATGACAAGGGAGCGCAGCAGTCTTACTTTGGAATGTAGACTGATGGTCCTGTCTTTCCAAATGGGCTTCAACCTTGTCAGGGCAGCAGTTGTTTGTGTGATCCTGGAGAGGACTTCCTGTCGGGACCCATTGACTGAACAATGGCTCCTAAATATTTGAAGCTATACACTCTGTTGAGGGATTGGCCTTGGACTTTGATGTCCGTGTTGATGCCATTGGTGTTGTTGGTCATCATTTTGGTCTTCTCTGCACTTATTTCCATTCCATAAGCTCTGGAGGTGGTGTCAAGCGTCTGTACCAGCTGTTCAAGTTCTTGTTCCTCTCCAGCCAATCCATCAATGTCATCCGCAAAACGAAGATTGGAGATTGCTCTACACCCCATGCTGACTGTGCCTTCGTGGTCTGCAAGAGCATCTGACATGATGTGCTCTAGGAAGATGTTGAAGAATGTTGGAGAGAGTAGGCATCCTTGACGCACACTGATTGTTGTTCTGAACCAGTTCCCGATGACGCTGTTATGGAGTACTGCACTGTCCTCGGTGCATGTACAGTGTATTGTGTAACTGGCACTCACCCGTCATGGACATCAGCATCAGGATTTTTGAAATCCCTTGCGATGGACTGGGGGGAGGGATTACGATGCAGAGCGCCGCTGTTACACGATTATTGAATCGATGCTTGAATCTCGTGTAACTCTAATTCGTTTATCCACGCAACCTGTTCACTCAGCAATAAGGCAGGAGTCGTCGTATGAAGTTTTCCAATTTTATTCAGCAATATCAACAACTGCATTCAAGATCTCTTTCTGAAGATGACTTACTTCAAGCAGACAGTGCACTATTTTTATAGCCTCCCAAAAATGGAGAATGTCTGAGAATGCTCCATAATGACGCAGTAGTTAGTTATTCATTGCTTACAGGGTCCAGCGGACTGCAAAGAGCCGAATCAGGACCACAAAATCAAGCCCACAACTTGTCTGAAAGAGGACTCACCCCTGATCCGCATAAAAGATCTGCTGAAACAACTCCAGTGGTAACACTGGGACGCTGAGGCTATACTCTAATTTATCGAACCCCCGTTTACAAAAACCAAATAGAATACAAACATCATTATAAAATATTAACAAAACACATACATATAAAATGCCTACATTGCTAAATAATAACATATAGGAAGCCCTAGTGACCATTTGGCAGCAAGCGTCCAATATTTCCAAGCTGATACAACAGACCTCACACACAAATGAGGAGTTTTGTCCCGGAAGAGTTTTCAAGAAAAAAGATAGGTGACTGGTCTAGCGAAGAAGAAGATAATATAGTAGATTGATAGAACAGAGTAGGAATGAGAAAGAACAAATGAGAAAGACGGCGACAGTGGGAATTTAAAGCACTAAATTTCCAGAAAGTGGGGATACTATTTATACAGAAACCCCCGGCACCTCGGCGGGGGTATGACGCAGTAACACCCAATCAAAATAAAACAAAATGATCGAAATAATTGTGCGCTTCTCAATCGAATCGGAACTGCCGCCACCCAGGACAGGGAGGATTGGGACCTACAGTGCATTGTATTCTTTTACTTGGTGCTTGAGGTGAAGGGGGGTGTGAGGCTTTTAGTTCAGGGGGGGAGTTGGCATGGATTTAATTTGGTGGGGCCCCCATGGGTAATTCGGCTAGTATACTATATATTCTTAAACTCAACATGGCTTGTTACATTATGTTTATCTTCTTTTTGTTTTAAAAAGGTTCAAACCAACCTGGAAAACTTGAGGCCTTCTTCAAGCTTGCACGCCACTTTCTCTTTGCGAGGTGGTTGATATCGGTTAGAGCTAAATGAAAACAAATAATGACAATAATAATAATAATCTTTAACAAAGCACGTACACACATTACATACTCACAATGTTTGCATGCATTCGAGAGACAACCCCCCCCCTTCACCCCACCCCACCCCCCAAAAAAAAAAGAAAGAAAAAAGCTGCCAAACTGAAAAAGTATATTACTGCACAGAAATATAAAAAGGAACACAACTGATGAGCTTGAGCAAATGTGCACAACAGAGCACACTATATGATCTATCAGAACTGTGAATATGAATGTTTTGCCAAACACCTCACCCTACAAGTATCATGGATAACTGAGGAAAACAAAACTTCCAGGAAGCTGACTCATTATATATATATTGGTTACCCTTCCCTTTCCCACACATACACTGGACTTGAATCATGAATAAGTATAGTTATGGAGGTAGGACTGCATGCAGACGACACTTTCAGCATCAGACTACCTGCTTGGGCAGAGAAAGCAAATTAACACCCCTCCCCCATCTACATATACACAGTAAAAATTAAAAGGAGTACACAGGTACCAAAAAAAATTTTAAAATCTTACGCAAGAATGTGTCGCTGTCTGTGTCACCGTCCTCGGTATCGGGGACTATTCTGACCCACTAGCACTGTCATCACAGCCTGACCAACTAGTACTGCCATCACAGCCTGACCCACTAGCACTGTCATCACAGCCTGACCCATTGGCATTATCACAGCCTGATGACATGTTCTGCAAGTAAATTGCATTATTCAAAGTTTTAAAAAATCCCAGCAACATAGGGTTTGGGAAGGGTGGGGGGGGAGGGAGGGGTGTAAGAAAGTAAGGTTTCAATACTTTCATAATCAGAGGTGCCAACCCCCTAATCTTCTTGTCAGTATTTCCGGACCCGTTTGTCAGTACAGTATTTGTTATCACACTTGTCAGTATTTTTTTTCTCGCAAAACCCAGCCAATGACACTATTAAATAACGACAGGCTTCCCTCTAAAACAGCAGGCTATTTTCAGTCCTCTAAAATTACGATGAAAATCAGGTTGTTGAACATCACACTTGTTTTACTCTAAAATCACCATAAATATCAGCTTGTTGAACACAGCGACGTTCAGTGAGTGCAGGAGTACTATTATGAGACCAGAAACCGGTACAGAAGCACCGCTGGCAAAGATAAACGATCGGCAACTTCTCCTCCGTATTTTTATTAAAGCTACCGTATTTCCGTATTTAATTCACTTCGCCGGAATTAAA
This sequence comes from Oncomelania hupensis, assembly GCA_036898135.1. Taxonomy (NCBI): domain Eukaryota; kingdom Metazoa; phylum Mollusca; class Gastropoda; order Littorinimorpha; family Pomatiopsidae; genus Oncomelania; species Oncomelania hupensis. The sequence continues at coordinate 43,993,967 of CM072513.1, forward strand.
TACGGTCAATCCATACTGGTTGGCACCTCTGCATGATCAGACTCAGTTCTTCTATTTTACAAATGGGCTGTCAGGTTAGTTTGCACAGCATCGGATTCTTGATCCAGGGGTCCCAAATTCTTATCTCGGCAGAAGCTAACTTTATGTGAAGGTTCCTATATCGGTGACCAATGTACTAAAAAGCACCTCGAGTTACTCTTGATTGAGATATGTGCGCTATATAAGAACAAACATTTATTTACATTTTACCATAATCATCATTCTCAATCAAAACCTTTTTTTTTAAATTTAGTTTTCATTGAATTCTTTTTTTTTTTTTAACAGACGATCGGGCCGATCTATTGCCCTGCATGTCCGCGCAAAACAGGTGAAGGGGGCTGATCCGACGAAAATAGTCTCGGATTTTGCTCCAAAAGAATGAAACCGGTTATTCACAGGCTTTGTATAGATCTATGAACAAACGTATTATCGTCCAGACGGAATCTGATCTATTTTCCAGTGGTTTATTGGGACAGTGTGAAAGATGCACGGCCAGCAATCGTTCATTATAGCAGTAAATTTTAGTCTGCTGTATTAATTTTGAGTAAATACTATTAACTTGGCTGTTTTGATTTGAATGTGGAAAGCAGTATAATACTAATACTATAATATATGATACTATAATAATTTGTATTTTGTGAAAATATACATTGTTGTTACCGTCTTCTTACTCCCGATGCTCACAGAAACGAAGGAAAAGTGTGGCTCATAAAATACATCATCATCACAAGGCTATTATTAAGAAGACGTTAACAACAATGTATATTTAATTTTCACAATATACAAATCAAATTCATGTACAGTACTATATTCATCTTGAAATTTCAATCTAGGCTCACTTTCAGAAAATGTATCATTAGCTACACAGTCATGTGAAAAGTTCCGGGGTGCCAAAAATAAAAACAAAACGATAGGCCTGTCACTTTCAGCCAGATCTAGGCCTAATTACGTATTTGGACTGGTAGTGGTACTCAAAATGCTTGTCACCTTCACATTACCTCCCGCATTCACCTCCTTGCTCAGAAATAAAAGATTAATCTACTATAAGAATCTTGCATAATTTACAGAGGTTAAACTGGGATCGCGCTAGCTTTTACAAAATTTCAGGATGTCACTTTTACTTTTATTAACTGCCGACAGTCAAAATCTCCTCTACATCTAGCGGCATGTATGATTGCCGACGTTTTAATGTTTCATTAATCGTAGCAACTGCTGTTCATCTAGTTACTCTACACATTTTTCACTGTAAGCCGAAAGCAATTTTGATTTGCCCCCACCATTCATAGTTTGTAAACTACAAGGATGGCTACAACTAAAATAACTGTCATGGCTGCCTCACAGCACAGCAAAATGTCAGATATGTTGGCAGCCCCATTCAGTCTGCTAGCAGTGCAGACTCACTTTACATGGAGCTGAGTTTTACATTCAAATAAGATTGCAACCAGCCTTTTTTTGTAGCCAACTCGGAAAACGGTTTTATAGATCACTAGAAGCCATTCGTTAAAAGTCAAAGCAAAAAAAATGTCTGAAAAATGACTTCTTACCTTTAGCAGCACACTGCACGGATTTCTAGATCACGATGTGGCGTGACAACTTTGGCGGGCATTCTGTGTTGGACAACTCTGTTGATTGGTTTAGCCGCTCGTGTCTTTCCATACGAAGACCAATCAGATTTGAGGTCACAAAAGGTCAAAAACTTAATGAGGCAATTGAAGAGAGAGCTATGAGATGAAAATTCTGCTCTCGAAGTGTGTGTATATGTGTGTGTGTGTATGAATGACACTCTGACGTTATTCTGAGTTAGTTGAAATATTTGCATGGCGATGTTAGTTACGATCTGATTACGTGATTTATGAGTTTGACGTTGTGAGTTCATAGGAAAAAGTAACTCACAACGAAACGGTAACTCAGAACCCCGGTGAAAAAACTTACCAAGTACTTGGGAACCTACGGTAGGCTGACGCACACACACACACACACACACACAAACAATACACTGTACACACATACTCATAATTTAAATGTAAGTACACAATCAAATAGTAAATACAGTTAAATTTTAAAGGACTTTACCAAACAAAGCTAAAAACAAATGAGGCATAAGTCAAGAATAGAAAGAAAAAAACGCACAACAAAACAAACGAAAACAAAACCAAAACACAAAAAAGAAGGATCTAGGAAAAACACATGCGCAGCAAAATTTCCTGCCTGTGATCAGAATTACCACGCGCGTTTTGTGAAATCTCTGAAATTACAGAGGCCAGTAACCAAAGACAAAAAGATTTTCTTAAATACCCATCATATCACCAGAAAGTTCCAACTTTGTACTAAGTGACCTCAAATTATAAACACTATCACAATTAACACCACCTCCAGACCTCCGCTTGACCCCACCTCCAGAGCTTATGGAATGGAAATAAGTGCAGAGAAGTAGTCCAATCCAACAGGCTTTTTGAAAGTAAGTAAATCCTATAAAAATGATATATATTCTAATTTACTCTTTACAGTTGTGTTTACAACTGAAGAAAAGTCCCACAGAATCGAAGGGGTATGAATATGTTTATTTTAACTTTTTAAAGCGAACTATTTTTTGATGCGAATGCATTGGGGAACCCCCATTTTTACCGCCCAGATATTGTTCCGCATGACGTCAGGAATCTACAGCCAAGTGATGAAATGTGCAGGTGACAATGTCAATGGCATTGTTGATCCACAGGCTTGGAAGTCTCGTCTCTCGTAGGCCTCAATTACATACTATACATACTATACCACGTACGTTTGTAGGAGGGGAAAGAAAAGACTTCAGAGCCTGTGGTTGATAAATGCATGTAGTATTGGTCTGATGCAGGCTTGCATGAGGCATGGTGGCCGAATGATTAGAGCGTTGGCTTGCGGATCGGAAGGTCCCGGGTTTGAGCCCAGGCCGGGCATTGTGTTGTGTCCCTGGGAAAGACACTTTACTCTCGTTTCCTACTCCTTCGGATGAGAGTATAAACCGAGGTCTAGTCTGTGTCGCATACATTACATCATAACGGACTTTAAAGATCCTGACGCTCATGTCCTAGACGGGTGAGCGCCGGTAACAAGAACACACCCAGCATGCACCTTGGTAAAAAAAAAAAGTGCCATAATGATCAACACGATTGATTGTGGGCATATACGGCAAGACAAGACAAGGCAATAGAGGCAGTTTGTGCATCAAATTCTGCAGTTCACATCATTGCTGGAAAGGCTTATTCTAGGGCAATTAGAGCACATTTTCTTGTTGAAGCAGTATTGAGTGCAATATTTGTAAGCACTTCCTTCAACATGTCATGGCTGTTGCTCCATCCTGACACTTTGTCCAATGATTACAATCCTAGGAAGGAAAACGGTGATTGTCAAGAAGAAGAGTCACTTCTACATAATCCTGCAGATCTTGACATAACAGAGTCTGTTGGCAATGATGACTTTGATTAGGCTCTTTTTGAATCACTGATGCAGGGCAAAACAACAGCAAGAGATGCTGCAATACATCCTGTATTAGGACGCATTAAAGCAAGGTTGGAAGATTTCAAACAACAATGTTCAAGTAGAACGAGCAAGCTATGGATTCAAGAAATGGTACACCTCCTTCACACAGCAATATAGGCTGAGAGAACTGGAGACTTCAAGCTCCATCTATCTGCTGTTGCCAAAATGTTGCCCTATTTTGCTGCTTCAGGGCACAACCTCTACACCAAGTCGGCCAGGCTGTACTTACAGCAAATGATGGAGTTGAACAAAACCTACCCAGAAGTCTATCACGATTTCATGGCAGGCCATCGCGTGAAAAGGAGAAGCGATCGCTATAGGGCTGGTCTGTCGTGTGATCTGGTGATTGAGCAAACTTTGATGAGGACGCTGACGTCAAATGGTGGCCTAACTAAAGGGCGCGGAATGGGCGAACGACAAAGGCTTGTTTGGCTTCCCTCTATGCCTGCTTGTGCAACAGCAAACCAATGGATGCAATCCTTGACGCAAAAAGAGTTCACAACAAGTGAACAGCACAAAGATTCTTCTCAAATAAGGCAAGAGAAAGACCACAAAGAAACTTTGACAGTCATCAACTATGTTTCATCAAAAACTCCGTTTTGCGCTGACATGAGTCTTAGGTCTATTGCTACTGGCCAAGCAGCTGACTCATCTGTCAATGCTGACCAAGCTGTTGAAATTGGTCAGCGCATTCCCCAAGGGATGACGGGTCAATCTCCAGCTGACGTGACGTTCAAGAAAAGCAATCAAGCAGTCACAATAGCGACAAAAACTGGAGTGACTATTGGCCAGGAAATGGTGTAAGTGGATCCGCAGTTATTGTTTCAAAGGTTGGTGCAAAGTCGCTTGGAATGATACCAACAGGCTCGAAGAAATGTTTTACTATGGACTGGCCAATGTACCTGCCTCCTTGTTTGATGCGACAGGATTCCCCAGAAAAGCCAACAAACATACTCTTACAGGATTTCTCTGGTCTGCTGTCAATGAAACTGCATCCTTGCCAAGAGAAAATGTTAAATTCATTCTCGATGGTGGATCCCTTTTGCATCGCCTTCCATGGCCCAGAGGGTCGTCCTAAAAGATCTAGCAGAGATGTATTTCAGCTTTGTTGCTAGGAAACATACACTAGCTACAATAATTTTCGATGGCTATGTTGATGGCCCAAGTACCAAAGATGTTGCCCATCTTCGAAGAAGCAAAGGCATGGTTGGGAGACATGTAGCCTTTGATCCTAACACGATCCTCTGCGAGACGAAGGAAATATTCTTGGCCAACTGCGAAAACAAACCGGAACAACAGTCTGTAATAACATTCTTTTTGCCCATGCATTCTGTGGATACGACACGACATCTCATCCCTTCAACATCTCAAAATCACTCACAGTCAAGAAGCTTGATTCAGGAAAGCTCCTGGATGAGGCTAGAGTATTCAATGATAAGATGTCAAGTCATGATGCTGTTGCAGCGGCTGATGAGAGGGTATTTGTTCACCTGTACTGTACAGTGAAAAACGTTCTGATACCTTGACCAAACTGTGGTTTGTCAAATATAAGCAAAAAGTGTCTGCAAGCCATACACAAATCCAAGCTAAAGTGCTCCCCCAACAGCAGCAGCAGCTGAATTCTATGCCTACAGAACATTCTACCAAGCCCAGGAGTAGCTGAGTCTAGACAGAGACCATGGTCTATCACCAATGGATTGGGAATGGAAGTTACAGGAGGGTGGGCTACTTCCAATCATAACTAATAAGCCAGCTTCTCCATAGGATATTTTGAATGTTATCCGCTGCTGCTGCTAGAAAGACTGCTCAACTGGCAGATGCAGAAAGCACGGACTTACGGGCACCATAGCTTGTGGAGAATGCCGTGGAGTCAGCTGCACAAACTCTGTGGTTCAGCTGGATGACGAATCGGATTCTGAGAGCGACTAAGGTAGACCACTTCTATATTCTACTGGAAAACTAATCAATTTCCTGGGTTTTTCTGTTTTTCTTTATTTCGTGTGTCTTCATTTTAACTAATCTTTTTTCTCTTGTGAATTAAATAGAAGTCGACGTTTACAATCGAGATCAAGATTTTTAAGATCATCGAAATTTTGCATTTATACCCCTATGTTAATTAAATTTTAATCCACAGTCAGAACTAAAACTGACACAGAAAGCGTTGAAACAGATTTTCGGACTGTATATGTTAAGAGCTTTCATTTGACATGCAACATGATATGGTTTTGAATTAAATGTTTATTTCAAGTAATCTCCCTTTGACGTTTTGAAGTGTGAAAAAACATAAGCACCAAAAATCATGTTTCAGACCCCCTTTTTTTACTGGGACTTTTTATAGGTATTTCCTCATTGCTTAAAGAATATTTTTTACTGCATAGCATTTTTATAGGAATTAGTTGCTTATTTGGCTATTTATTTCATTACTGGGACTGCACTAAAGACCAAAATGATGACCAACAACACCAATGGCATCAACACAGACATCAAAGTCCAAGGCCAATTCCTCAACACAGTGCATAGCTTCAAATATTTAGGAGCCATTGTATCAGACAATGGGTCCCAACAGGAAGTCCTCTCCAGGATCGCACAAACAACTGCTGCCCTGACAAGGTTGAAGCCCATTTGGAAAGACAGGACCATCAGTCTACATTCCAAAGTAAGACTGCTGCGCTCCCTTGTCATCTCCATCTTCATATATGCTTGCGAAGCATGCAGATCTACAACGAAGAATACAAAGCATGGAGATGGGGTGCTACAGAAGACTTCTGGGCATTTCCTACACCCAACACATCACCAACGACAAAGTCCGACAGACCATCACACAAGCCATTGGACAACATAATGACCTGCTCACAGTGGTGAAGAAATGGAAACTCCGATGGTATGGCCACGTCACCAGATCATCAGGCCTTGCAAAGATCATTCTGCAAGGCACAGTGCAAGGAGGTAGAAGAAGAGGGAGACCGAAAAAAAAGGTGGGAGGACAACATTCGAGAATGGACTGGTTTGACACTGAGCGAAGCCATCAGGGCTGCTGAGGACAGAGAAAGATGGAGTATGCTGGTTAAACGATCATCTGTGGTGCCCCTACGACCTCTGGGTTACGGGCCAGGATAAAAAATGTCGTTTTTGCTAAGTTATTAGTATTTAACTTATGATCCTTTGATGCATGATAGATATCAATCAGACACATATCCTATGCACATTTGGTCAACTTCACTTAAGGTCAAGGTTACTGGAGCTGTCCAAAGTCAGTATAGGTACTTTGAAGTGACCTTTGATTCTAAACTATGATATATAAAGTCCAAATTTTTTATATTTAGATGAATGATCATATATATTCTGTTTTTATGTTGATCTTCAAGGTCAAGGTCATTTTAAGCCTTGCTATACAAAAAAATATGTCATCTCCGAGTGGAATGGCTGTATATTTAACTCGTTGACGAACCACAGCCTAGGCCGTGGGACTCTGATGTCTCACCGTGACGTTCTCAGCCTTGAGCTGAGGAGGAAATTTATTTTTATACCGAGACAGATTGTGCAGTAATGCAGGGGAGAGTAATAGTCACCTAAAGTTTTACAATTTTCCAACCTGAATTCATTCCCTCAGACCTTGTAGTTCGTGAACAGTAGTATGTTAGTTTTTTCCTTCGCGACCAGTTTACATGATTATTGTTTGTTTTTAGGCAAAGTGAAGAGAGGGTAGTGCTCACAACTGTATGTAAATATTTTTTGATGTTTTTGAAATCATTTATGACATGGACAACTGCAGTTAAACAACAAAATAAAGCACATTTTTTATTCGTCAGACGTTGTTATTTTCAAAGTTTAAATACATATTTTGACGACACCCCTTGGGGTCATGAGCAATCTTGTCACTGTAGATTGTTCTAACCTATAAAGGGAACAGTGAAAGCCCCAGTTGAAAACCTGTCTTGCCTTTGTAGGCATGACTAATTCACTGCGGCAACAGTTCCCCCCGTTGGAGTGGGGTTTCAGTATAAATAGTATCCCCACTTTCTGGAAATTTAGTGCTTTAAATTCCCACTGTCGCTGTCTTCATCATTTGCTCTTTCCCATTCCTGATCTGTCCTATCACTCTGCTATACTTTCTTCTTCTTCGCTAGATCAATGACCTACCTTTTTTCTTGAAAACTCTTCCTGGACAAGACTCCTTGTTTGTGTATGAGGTCTGTTGGATCAGCTTGGGAGTGTTGGACGCTTTCTGCCGGGTGGTCACTAGGGCTTCCTATGATTGTATTATTTCGCACTATAGGCATTTTATATGTATGTGTTTTGTTGATGATTTATAATGATGGTTGTATTCTATTTTGTTTTTGTAACCGGGGTGTTCGCGTAGTTGAGGTCAACCCTCAGCCGTCCCCCGCGTGGGATGTCTTTATTGTAAAGTGACTGGCCGGTGGAGGGCATTCAATTTTCCCTCTAGGGTTGTTTCGGCAGATCTTTTATGCGGATCGGGGGTTGTCCGGTCCTGATTTGGCTCGGAAGAGTCCGCTGGACCTAAAGCAACAATAAATCAATCAATCAATCAATCAATCAATATTTTGACGACATGTGAGCAAAACATATATATCATTACAAGTTAGCTTACCACAAGGCTAGAAAGTACACATGATAACCTTTCCATACACCTATACGTAATTCACATGGTCTTCTATAATTTTGTTTTTAAAATGCAAAATTATGTGTCATGAAAGTGAGGATGGCCATTTTGGATGTGTCAACATTGAGTTAACCCATAGTAGGCAACAACATTGGATTATTTGGTCACACATGAGCATGAGAGGTAATGTGAAGGTCAAGGCCATTCCAAGTCAAGATCATCCCAAGGTTACAGTATTTTTTTTTCAGAATGCAACTTTTGCTGTAGTTTATTTGATAGTGAGTGTGTTTGGAGCCTGAGGTCAAGAACATAGAAAGATCAAAGTTGGTATTACTTTGGATTTTAATGCAACCGTTTCATTTTGTTTTTTCTGGGCTCTCATTTTCATGTTAAATATTGCGTGTTCTGAAAGGAGCATGTGAGTTATATGGGCTTTGCCCTTCTAATTTACACATTTTTGTAATCTGGGTTTGACAAATTAAGCCGAAGGGCTGATGCTCTCGGCATTGCCTAGCTTTATTTACCTTGTGATGTGGTAGGGTTGTTATAATATCGTGAATTTGTAATTTGTGTTTTTTCTGGTGGATGTTATACATGTTTCTGATTTTGTGAGAGATAGACCTGTTAGTGTCCAGCTATGACCGCTAAAGGTTCATTGGACCCTATAAACAAAAAATCCTATTCATGTTCCTATTGAAAGATCAAAGACAGTGTTACACTCAAATCGATGTTGGTGTTTTCTATCAGTAGTGGATTCAGCCCCAATGCTGAAGTACTGATGAGTGTAGCTCAGATTCGTTAATTCACGCAACCCGCTCAATCAGCATACAAGTCACAAAGTCGACGTATGAAGTTTTCCACTTTTATTCAGCACACATCAACACTGCATACAATCACTTTCCACTTTCCACTTTTTACTTTCAACACACTATCAACAACAACAATACTCTTTTTTTAACAGTGCGGCGCTTATATAGTCTCTACATACTCGGGAACAAACGAGAATAATCCTACATGAAACACCACAACCAATCAAAATTAATTTCATCATCACGTGACTCACGTCATACAACCTCATTCGGAATGGAAGCTTCCATGGTAACCAACAGAACAATCCATACGCTTCAATCGATAGTAAACAACCATTTCTAGAAAATTCTCAAATAATATCGAGCAAATAAAAACACCAACGGTACACAAAGCCTCTACTAATAACAACGCAAAATCAAATCAAAGATAAATACACTCTACCACTGCATGCGCCGCAAAACAAAACGAACAGATCTATCGCGCGCCTCACACACAAGCCTACCATTGCACGCACTTCACTCATAACATCGTGCGCATTCCACACGCACCATCATGAGCGTCTCAACGTAACAGACAGTATTTGTATTTTGATGTCACCATTTTGTTTCTCATTTCATGTAGAATTTTGCAAGTTCCTTTGGAGTACCTTCTAGTTTGTCTCTTTGTTGGTACAAGTAGTGTAATTTTGTGTTATGAATTCTTTGGGTGTTTTAAAAAAATGCATTTATTGTCATATTTGTTGGCATACATTTTTTATGAAATGCATAAAACTTGGAGGGCAGTTTGTTGGATCCCTTGTCTATCTATGATATGCAGGGCTGTATATTGTCTACTGCTTTGCTCTAGGGGATCTGCAACAGGCACCAAATGTGTAATGACCCTGTGAATTCTCATTTTTGGCAGATTTTGGCCTTGCTGTGGCTTTGTCAATTGTAAAAAAAAAATGTTTCATGCTCTAAAACGATATTTGCTTAAACATGATGAGTGATCATATGTTTTGCAATAATGTGATTGAAATATTTTTTTGTTGTTTTAATTTATGTTTTGCTAATTGGACTCATTAAATGTTTGGCTCTGTTTCAGGCCTGGATTGTACTGCTTCCTGAAGGCTATGAAACAGACTGATGGATCCTTTATCATGCATGAAGGGGGTGAGGTCGACATTAGGTTAGTATTGCAGGATTCAAAATGGAAAATGCTCTGAAAGCTAACTTATGTTATTTAGATTTATTATTATGTTATTTAGAGTTATTTAGATTTTGAACCTTTACAGAACTTTTCTTTATTCCATTCCGAGCCTCACCTCATCCTATTCCATTTTTGACTCACATGTATATCAATGTTCCTATGTACTCGCACCCCCACCACCTACCTCTCCTCCCCAAGGAATAAAAAATACAGATGTTTGCAAATCTGTGTGAGATAGGTCCGAAACAGTCCAAAAATGACATTTTAAAAACAAATTTTTTGTCCATCCGTCTGTCTGTGTGGGGATGCCGGGGGTTTCAGTATAAATTATAGTATCCCTCCCCACTTTCTGGAAATTTAATGCTTTAAATTCCCACTGTCGCTGTCTTTCTTCTTTGTTCTTTCTCATTCCTACTCTGTTCTATCAATCTACTATACTATCTTCTTTTTCGCTAGACCAGTCACCTACCTTTTTTCTTGAAAGCTCTTTCAGAACAAAACTCCTTATTTGTGTGTGAGGTCTGTTGGATCAGCTTGGGAATATTAGACGCTTTCTGCCAAATGGTCACTGGGGTTTCCTATGGCAATGTAGGCATTTTATATGTAGGTGTTTTGTTAATATTTTATAATGATGTTTGTATTCTATTTTGTTTTTGTAAACGGGGGTTCAATAAATTAGAGTATAGCCTCAGCATCCCCTGCATGGGATTTCTTTATTGTAAAGTGAACGGCTGGTGGAGTACCTTCAGTGTTGGGTTGTTTTGGCAGATCTTTTATGTGGATCAGGGGTAAGTCCTCTTTCAGCGAAGTTGTGGTCTTTATTTTGTGGTCCTGATTCGGCTCTTTGCAGTCCGCTGGATCCTGTAAGCAATGAATATCTAACTAACTAACTAACTGGCTGTACAAAACTTGCAAGTGGTATAATTTCTCAGAACCTGTTTCATCAATTTCAACCAAAACGTGGTAGAATGGTGTATACCCAAGAGGCCTCAAAAATGAGTGAATGAGTGACAAATGTTAGTCAAAAATTATTTTAATAGATGTCGGTGAGACACATACTATGCAAATTCAAGGTCAGGGTCACTGGAGCTGTTCAAAGTCAGTTTGTATAGGTACTTTGAAGTGAACTTGACTCCCCTAATCTATGAGAGATACAAAGTCCTTTAAGTGACCTTGACCCCCCTTAGCTATGAGAGATACAAAGTCCAAACTTGTATTTAGAGATAGCTTGATCTTTCATACATGTTCCATTTTTGCATTGATATTGGAGGTCAAGATAATTTTAGGCCTTACAAAAACATATAAAAATTGGTCATCAGCAGTGAAATTGCTGTTTGTTTAACCCATAGTATGCAACATTGAGTTATAACCTATTTGATCATACACAGACATGCCTACCCGTACGGAATTTCCGTATTTTTTCCGGAAATTTGAAAAACTCGGCAAGAAAATACGGATATTTGTTTTACGGTATGGAAATTTAAAAAAATGATAAAGAAAAAAAATCGAAATCGTTGGCCTGTTAATGCACCACATGACCTTTTTCCGAAGGTTTAATGCCGCAATGCGCAGTCGCAGTGGAGACCTGTGACATCGAAGTTTCCGGTAGAGGCACAGAAGTTTGCCGAACCCGTTTTTGCACAGTCGCAGTAAAGATCGGTGCTCGTGAATTTAAAACATGGCGTTCAAACGAATGGCTAAGCAAAGTGATTGTGAATCTGAATCTTTAAAAAAAAAACGCGCAAGGGGCAGACATTTCTTGCCTCGTATTCAGAAAAGTGTCCTTTCGTTATTCGCGGCAGCACTGACTCAAAAGTACGATTTGTGCCAACCAGTTTGGCATCTCCACCGGTGATATGAACGACATCAAGCGGCACGCGGAAGGCCCACAGTATATGAAGAATTACGAGGCTTTGGAGAAGAAAAAGATCATTGTGGCAGCAAATCAATCTATCACTGGATTCTTCGCATAATATCAAAAAGGATGAGTGCAAAAACAAGGTAGTAAAAGTAAATACGGAAATCGTAATAGTGATACTGAAATTTGAAAAAGCTAATACGGAAACTTCAAATTGAGGGTAGGTATGTCTGCATACATTACTTCTGGACATTTCCTATACCCAACACATCATCAACGACGAAGTCCGACGGACTATCACACAAGCCATTGGACAAGACAATGACATGCTCACAGTGGTGAAGAAACCGAAACTTCGATGGTATGGCCACATCACCAGAGCATCAGGCCCTGCAATGACCACCCTAAAAGGAACTGTGCAAGGAGGCAGAAGAAGAGGGAGACAGAAAAAGAGGTGGGAGGACAACATTTGAGAATGGACTGGCTTGACACTGAGCGAAGCCAAGAGGGTTACTGAGGACAGAGAAAGATGGAGTACGAGTACGCTGGTTAAATGATCATTTGTGGTGCCCCAACGGCTTTCAAGTTATAGGATAGGATAGGTGTCAGGAAGTTATGTTTATTGTATAAGTGCAAATACTATACCCATGACTGCTATTCATGTGTATTGCATTTATTGTTTCCCTCTAAGTCTATCAGGGGCAGTAACTATCGCAGACAGGTGTCTTATAAATAGAGGAGAAGTACTTACAAAAATGCACTTGGTTTGAATTTACTAGTTTGAATAGATGTGGCCTACAGAACTGAATGGGGGAATGTGAACTATCAAAACTTTACACTTTATAACCCTGTAATGAACAGGTAGGAATTATTAATTACTATTATTTTTTTTTAAAGGTAAGAGATTTATTTATTTTAATTGGAAAACTATTTGATTGTTTGTTTTCCGTAAATGATGAGTTTTGAAATTCTTGACTTCAGTGTGTTAATCTTTTATAAACTAGAGACGAGCAAGTATTATTATTATAAAATGTCTTCTTCTTTTATGCATTCTTGTGAATGTTAAAAAAAAAAGTAAATACACATTGAGAGATAATGAATCAAACCAAAAGAGTAAGGATATTGTCTCAAACTTTTTTTAACTTATATTGGATGAGGCTACAGTGACCATACTTTACTTCTCATCCAGGGTTTCAACTTGGATCCCATTTGGAGTGATAATTGTCACCATCAGCATCTGGGAGATGCTGAAGTCATTGTCGTTATCTGGGAGTTGATGTTGTTTTCAAGGACAGCACTTTGGCGGGCATCTCCGCCCCTTGCTAATCGATGTTAGTCAAGTCACCAAGACTAGGAATCAACCCCAAGGGTGGAGGTTGTTGTCTTCTCAGTTAGAATGGCTGACTGGAGTTTTGGTTTTCGGGATTGGACACTGCTTGTTCGACCCAGTCATCAAATCATCGGGAAACGTAGTTAGTTGTCATCTCGGGGAGATGTTCTACGCACTAAGATCAACTGAAGTAGCTTACCATTAACGACTTCAAGCGATCGAGAGAGTTAATAGACAAAATACTCATCTACATCAGAGACATTGCGACTCAATAGATACTGCGGTTTTCTGTGTTAGGCGGGAGGCCGCCTCATTATAACTTTTTTAAACAGGAACACTCTGGATCAGTAAAATTTAGTGTTGTTTTTCTTTCAGACTTATTATTATTCAAAAAGACCTTCATAAAATTTAATATTTCTTTATTGTAATATTTATTGTTTAATATTTATTTACTTTTTGTTTTTGTTCTTCTTTGAAATTTAATAGAAATGGTTAATTATTTACAAAGTTGTTCCCGATGGTGTTCGGTGGGAGAATGTTGAAAGCGTGAATACATTTCCTTTCTTTAAATACTATATTGAGAAAATCGTTTTAATAGTCTATTTCTTTACATTTCTCATAATGGAGTCAGAGTGAACAGCACAGCAAGGTATAACCAATTATAAGACTTAGATGAAGAATACACTTCGTTACAATGATCATCAGAGGTCATGTGAAGGGCAAGGTCATCCCTAGGTCAAAGTCACTGAATGTCAAGGTGGTATTTGGAGCCAAAGATCTTAGACATCTCAAGATCAAGAGCATCAAAAGTTCAAATTCGGTATTACTTCGCATTTTAGTGTCGCACGTTTCATTTCGTTAATTTCTGGGCACTCTTTTAATTTTAACTATTTCAGGTTCTATAAGGAGCATGTGTATCATATGGGCTTTGCCGCTTTCAGTTATCCTGGTTCTGCCTTTAAATTTTTGTCTGTTAATCAGAGAATCTTATTTTACCATGCAGGGGAGCCTATTGTGCAGCATCAGCAGCTCGCATGACCAACTTGTGCACCAAAGAGTTGTTTGAAGGAACACCGGAATGGATATGCCGGTGAGTGCATTCTGTCTTAGCTTTTTGACCCGCATTCATTCAGCAGTGTTGAGTCTGTGTACTAAGCCCACCCATTCTCTAAACAAAAATTATAGATATTTGGCAAATCTGTGCAAAATGTCCTAAATAGTCCAAAAATAATATTAAAAACACATTTTCTGTCCATCTGTCTGTCCACTGTCTGTCGGTCTGTGCAAAACTTGCAAGTAGATTAATTTCTCTGAACCTTTTTGATCTACCACAATAATCTTGTTTGAATGGTGCATATCTATAAGAAACCATCTCTCTAATAAGACTATCGATCCGTTGGATGACATTATTAATTTCACCTACTGAGCATAACTCAAGTGCAAACAATTAGCAGATTTGCGAGGTCATGCTCGATAGAGCAAAAGTAAAAGAAAGAAAATTACCCAATCTCCCTCCATCCCTAATGTGCACCGACCACATTCGCCCAAAAAGACCCAATAAGCACCGGATCTTCTTTGAATGGAACTCAATGTTGTGAATGGTCCCGTCTCGTAGCTGTCTGAATATTTTTTAAATTTTCATAGCATCTTTTCTTTCTAAGGCTTCTGCCTCACCAGAAAAGAAAACTAAGGTTTCCACTGCTGCTGTTTCTCATATCTGTTCTTCTTCAAATTCGATTTCTGCAGTTGTGGTGTCGTACTCTGCCATGCATCGGCCACTGTGTACTGGTCCGTCATTGTTTCTGTTCGCTTTCCGGATGGATTGTATTTGTTTGTTCCTGTTTCCCAGTCCAGTGTTGTGAGCTCCGTTTCGGCAATGGACTGCCCATTCTATTCGGCGTCGTCTGTTAAAACTACAGTCGCTTCTGACATCTGTTCTTGTGCAGTCGCATTTCAGCGCGGGAGATGGACTGCTCTTCTTGGGTCATTGGAATCTCTGTCTCAGCTGGCTTTTTGGCAGGGGTACGGAAACGACCGATTCAGCGTTGGCTCGCGATGCCCAGATCCCAGTTTTATGAGTCGTGGGATGTATAATCACCCCAGGTCAGCTACGCTTTAGTGCCCCCTCCCCCCTTTACTGTTGACTTAGCAGCCTCAAAGTAATTCGGTCTCCCTCTTAAATATCGGTAGCGGTGTTAGCAATGTACCGTTGAGGTGGTGTGGTATGGCCATGTCACCGGAGCATCAGACATTGCAAAGACCATCTTGCAAGGCATGGTGGAAGGAGGCAGAAGAAGTGGGAGGCAGAAAAAGAAATTGGAGGATATTTGAGAATGGACTGGCTTGATACTGAGCGATGCCATGAGGGTTGCTGAAGACAGAAAGATAAAGGACACTGTTTAACCCCTTAACTGCCGTAGTGAAAAGCGCATCTGTACTTCCTGTATGCCGGAGCAAAATTTGACTGTTGAGGGTGTGTTCACTAAAACGTGAATAATTCAGGCATTTGAAGAGATATCTCTTAGATATTTGGCAAAGTTTTTTGTAACATCCCTGGCTTCAATATCAAGTGAAAATAGTTTCATTTGACAAGACATACATTTTTTTGTAATTATTTATTCTTGTTTTTTTGCTGTGATCAGGCATTTTTGGAACATAAAAACACACATCAACACAAAAAATGCATGACAGAACACCACAAAAAACTGGTGTAACAAAAGGACAAACATCAAGCAATCAATAAACTACTTGGAAATCAACTTTACGTCTATATCATCCACAGAAATAAGGGTACCTGTCGATGGTATGGTAAGTCCGGAATCACACGTCATAATCCACAGCTGTAGAGACTCAGTCACAACACACACAGCAGGGAAAAGTCCACACACTACTTCCAGTATATTAATTTTGTGTGATAAGGTCTTCATCATCACTGTCTTGATCATTTAGGACATCTTGAAGCACTTCAAGTGCTGAATATCGTCTAAAAACAGACCTCGTAGTACCCCCTCATCGTCTACCGTCCGCCATTTTGTATGATGACTGAACAGTGCGAATTACTAAAATTTCAAATATTGTGCAACTTTCGGTTTTTGCGATTTATAATGGTCAAAGGGAAAGAACCGTTGGTTGGAGATTTCTAGCTGCTCTGCCAACAGTTACTGCGGTTACCTCCCTTCTTGGGTGACTACAGAATGCCGACGAATAAACCCCGGACGGCCTTCGGGGTTGGGCACACAGGAAGCAGAAAATCATCCCGAATGAGGTTCGGGGTTGGGCGGTTAAGGGGTTAAACAATCATCTGTGGTGCCCCAATGAATTTCAGGTTAGGATAGGATAGGATAGGTGCATTTTGTTCAGTTTATTTATTTTGAGTTTTACGGTTTTTATTATTTCTTTTTTAATGTAGAGGGGTCACTGTTGGTGTGTGTAGGTGTGTGCATGTGTGTGGGTGTGTGTGTGTGTGTGTGTGTGTGTGTGTAGGTGTGTGTGTGTGTGTGTGTGTGTGTGTGTGTGTGTGTGTGTGTGTGTGAACAAAACTGTCCGCAACTCAATCTGATTTGTAAATAGATGTGGTTGTCTGGAAATACTTTTTATATGGCTTGCCATCTTGTTTTTATTGAATTGAATATGGTACCGCATGATACAATACAATACATACTATGCCATTTAACTTTGTGTTTGATTAAAAACAACAGATATTTGTTTTTGTCTTTGCTTGTGAAATAAAAACACCTGAGTATTGCAGGTGCCAGACATACGAAGGTGGCTTTGCAGGGTACCCCGGACAGGAGGCACACGGTGGCTATTCTTTCTGTGGCTTGGCTGCTCTGGTCATCCTCAACAGGAATGATATGTGTGACATTCCTAAGCTGTTGGTAAGCATTGGAATTTTGAAAAAGCAGATTGGGACACAATTTGACACTCCGCATTTTGTGGAATTACCATTGACATTCTAAATTCCGAAGATTCAGCTTTGGAGTACTGCTTTTAATAGATGTTTTGGGTATATTTTGGAATAACAGTCTATTAGGATATTAGAAAACTACAAAGACCCCTTGGTTTGATGAAGAATGCAAGACTCGTCATCATCAAAGGAAACAAGCCCAACGAAGTTTCTTTTAAAATCCTACTACTGAAAATAAACTTAATCACCAAAAGCTGTGAGCTAAAACTAGGTATCACTTTTTTTTTAAAACACGTCAATGCTGGGAAAACCTTCTGTTCCAAACTTCATAGTGAAACCTCTTCCAAAACAGTCTGGAAAATAATAAAAAGAATTAAAAGAAAAAATTCAAATATATAAACATAAAAGTAATAAAATATACTAATTACTGAAAACATTATATATTATTATATAAAAGTATAAAGGAACTTTCTATAGCAGTTCGCTTTCCAAACAAAATTGTAGCAGAAGTTGTTGCATTTCTAGAAACAGTATCAAGACAGTGTGGTCCGGTCTTGTGATGAAACAGTTGGTATGCCTGCAGCTCTCATTACCATTTATTGCCCTAACCCTAACCCTTACACTAACCCTACCTCTAACAGATCATTCTTTTGACGGAGTCCATCAAAAAAACTTGTGTAGATTCTTAAGTATATGTCACAAGAATGTGGTCTAAATGTAATCACACACACACGCACACACCTCCTTTCAGAACCCCTTGAACAGGGCGTTGCTCCTGGACCCTGGACCTGAATGTTGTTCTCTTAGCCTGTACCAGGTTTGGTTGTGATAGATGAAATAATAATGGTCTGAGAAATTAAGACAGTTGCAAGGTTTGCAAAGACAGACGGTGCACAGACACAAACTGACACATTTTGCAAAAATCTTGTTTTTTTTTTTTTTTTGGGGGGTGGGTGGGTGTGATAGGGGTGTGGGAGAGGAAGGGGGGAATAGCTGCATGTATATGTGAGTCAAAAATCATACAGCAGGTTCTTTGTGATTTTACATGTTATTTTTTCTCTGTGATCACAATTTCATTGAAGAAATTGCAGTTATAGTAATTGAAAAATAACGAGTCTACAGTAAGTCTCGATGCAAACTGGTCATATTCCCATAGCCCATCATTCTTATCTAAACATTTATTTTGCCTCAGCGCTGGACTGCTATGCGGCAGATGAAGTACGAAGGAGGATTCCAAGGACGCACAAACAAATTGGTCGATGGCTGCTACTCTTTCTGGCAGGGTGGTGCCTTTCCCCTCATTCACATGGTTCTAATAAATGAGGGTAAATCAGTATTTGTTTTGTATTGTTTATTACTGAAGCATTCAGAGATGGAAAGTTCTTGCTAGTGCATCTTGGATAAATAAATAACTAAATAGATAAATAAGTGCTGAACTTTTGTATTACGTCAAAAGTATTCCAATTAAAGGGTATTCTAGTGAATTAATTAACCCAATGCAACTTGGGCCAGTTTTAACCCTTTGAACCCTGGATGCCCCACCAATTCTGAGCCCATTCCCTGGGCTCCCCGGAGAAAAATGGCATTTTTAGCATGCTTTTAGTAAAACAACCAAAACATATAAACCAAACTCCAAAGTGTTAGACAACCCAAAATACTTCAAATGTCATCTCTTCATCTTCATTATCATCCCACAATTGATCGATTACTTCCTGAGTTGTGTACAGTCGCTTAGTGACGCTTCCTTGATTTGTAGACCTTCGTTTCATGACGCAAAATTGAGAAAAAAACGTCACAAAAACACGCACTGTGCTCGCACTAGAGCGCAGACATTTTGCTTTACCTTATTCCCAATAACCCTGTTCCAAACAGCAAGTACTAGAAAGAACAGTAAGCTTTGTACGGACCGCAAGACTAAGGTAAGGTTACGAGACCGGTTTATCGGTCTATCGGGGCACAGCTGTTTAAGGGCTAGACCGATATATCGGTCTTTCGGGTTCTAAAGGTTAAGCTTCCCCTTATTTAATACTCGAAGCAAGGGAAGGAACTGCACACAAAAATATACAAAGACAACAGTTTTATGTTTTCACATATGTCCGGATCAGAACTCCTTTTTTTAAGGGCTATTGTTCAGCTGAGTTCACCAAACAAGCTGTTATTAAAAGCACAAGGAATGTTGATCTTAAAGGAAATAAAATTGCCAAAGTGGAAGGAAAACTACGTTTCTTTTGACTATTAGTAGGCCTACTTGTTATTTTGGTGTCTTCTTTTTCCATTCGGACGTCAATAACTATAAATAATGAATAAATGACAGATCATCTGTCGGTCAGTTCTGTGAGTTCTGCTGATCATCAAAATTGTCAAAATCGAAGCAATTTAGGGTTACTGCTAAATCCAAATCAACATCAGACACCTCTCCTTTTACTATTTCTTCTAGTGTAAAGCCCAGAAGTCATTGTCATTGTCGTTTTCATCGATAATCGAACACTATATTTTCCCCCGCCATCTTTGTGACACCAAAAATTGGGCCATAAACTTGATGGTTTTTTTAAAATCACCATGAAAAGATTAATGCCTTTTGCACTGTGTAGATCGACTAGCAAAAAAGTAACAGGAAACAGAAGTTTTTAACGTGATAAATTTTAAAGCGATGCATTGTGGTTTACCGTTGCTAGACAGTTACAACACTGTAGACTAGTTCGCGGGTCTGAATAGAACTTGCGAGGAAACAAAGGCACTGAACTCGCGGAACTGAACAGGCTTTGCGAGTGGCAAAAGGTTAAAAGTGTGTTTATTTTATTTTTGTTTGTTTAATAAGAACATACTATAAACGCAGAAGTCACTGGCCAGGATGGAAGAACCTCATGTTACTACAGGTTCAATGACCTTGTGCTCAGGGACAAGGTGTGACGACACGAGTTTTGACGCATGCTAAGTTTATGCTATGTCGGAGTGTATATAGTATATAGTTTCATATCTCTGAGAGTGAGATGTGCGAAGTTTGAATCAGCATTTTGTATTAGTGTATGTCAGAGTTAGGTGTTTCACGTGCATTACGCATAGCTCTATAGCAGAAAAAAGTTGAACGGAGCTCTGTGCCTTGGACTGTGGACTGGGAAAAGCGGTTGAAGTGGCAGAGTTTTGGCGGTAGTCTTTGTGGTTAGATGACTATTGGAGAGACTGTGACTACCACTATCATAGGATAAGTGTAGGGTCCGTTTTCTAAGGGTTGTGTTTTGTGTTTGGTACCACCCAAAGTCTTGTGCCTTAATATGGACAAGAATGACCAATGAGTTGTGACAATTATTATAAGGTAAAGGTAAAGGTAGTCCCATAGCCTTGTGGCCGTAGGGGAGCGTGATGTTGGAGATCACACTTATCTTGGGCCAGCGTAATGAGGGTGATGCCCAACTCTCTCCCTCGCTGCTTTACCTTCCCCACCCTCAAGAGAGTAGGTACTCAATCACAGTTGAGTCAACTGGGGGCGTTGTTGTTTGTCGCTTCACACCTTAGCGGTCACCCATCCAAGTGCTAACCGCACCGGACGGTGCTTCACTTTCGACACAGTAAATTTATAGTAATTGAGGGGGACTTTTGCTGCCACAGTGCTGTGTGCTCTCTGTGTTGAGTGACGTCCTAAGGGTGTGTGCTCTTGTGTTAGAGACCTCCCAAGACCTAGCATTTCGTAAGTGATAGGGTGACCTAGTATCATAATAAGACAGTAACGAACCACCTACTCTCTACAGACAGTGTTGTGTTGTATTGTGGTGTCGGTGTGTCTGTACTTCACAGGCCGGGAAACTGAAGGTGAGTTGATGCCCAGTATTCTAGTTCCTTTAGTGGCTATACACTCTAAGCATGCAAACGTGAATGAATCATGATGGATGAGGGGGAAAGGGATATATTTTGATAAAAAAGGGATAGCTCAGTGGTCAGAGCGCACAACTTGTGTGAGTGCGTCTTGGGCGACGTGGGTTCGAATCCTGACTTCAGCAAACTATTGTGTGATTGCTGGATATTACGGGCAAGCGCCTTGAGAAGCTCTCTGAGCTTGTAAGTGCGCTATGTAAGAGAAATCTTTCTTTCTTTCTTTTAAATAGCATTTTTTATGATTTTCTTGATGGAGATGTAAAAAGGAATAATGTTGTTGATGTTGTTGCCAAAACGAGGTCAGGAGTGACGATGTATTATAGTATGCCAGAGGGGTGATGAATATGAGAGAGGGGATAAATCAAGATTGTTGATTAGAAATTGAATTATATTTATAATATGCGTTTGTATTTGTATAAATAATCATGTTCTTAAGAAGGAATACAAATTATAGAAGGATTACGAATTGTTATGATGCATAAATAAACAGGTCAAGATGGTGGATGGCAGAAGGAGTTATTTCCCATGTATTGTTTACATATTGAGGTAGCTTATTAAGACGGTGTATTTGTTGACCAGATTGGGCCTATTTCTGATACTACCATGTTTGTTCTACCTGTCTATGTTCCACTACTTCCGCTTCTGTTGCTCCATCTGCATTCTTCATTCTACATACTTCGTTCCACGTTCTAAGTACTTCATTCCACGTTCTATGTAAGTCGTTCTACGTACTCCGTTCCAACTCTACTTCCACCTGCCGGAGGAGGCAAGACGACGTGCTTGTTGGACTGCTTCTACCTGGGTCGCAGTATGCAGGGCCTCACATACACCCTCAATCATACGCACGGCAGTGCAGCCCTGAGTAAATCTTGACTCTCTGCCTACATGTGCAAGCTATTTTTAGCGAAGCTTGGAGCCGATCCAGATGCAGACGCCAACGCCACGCTCTCTGCAGTACACAGCTATGAGGAAACTTATGGCTCATCATCCTATTTTTGTGTACTAAAAGTGATCGTTTTATGTGGAATATCCTTTGTATTGTGATAATGGTTTGCATTTAGTTACTTCCATATCTGTGTTTTGTGTTAGCATAATCTATAACCACGAAGTCGATTTGGTTTTTGTTATATTTAAGTCGATTTGACGGCACTAGCTGTCCGGTCCTGCACTATAAGCTTACTAGCAGTGGACCGGTTTTACGTTTTCGAGTGTGTATACGTGTACATTGTAATTACACATTTGAATCCTTCTTACAATGTTCACCATTTGAAGTCACTTAGTACAAAGTTTGAACTTTCTGATGATGTGGTCGACATTATAAAAGCTCTTCTTGTGTTTGGTTGCTGGCCTCTGTAATTGCGACCCCTTGGGGTCATGAGCAATCTTGTCACTGTAGATTGTTCTAACCTATAAAGGGAAAAGTGAAAGCCCCAGTGGAAAACCTGTCTTTCCTTTATAGGCAAGACTGCTTCACTGCGGCAACAGTACCCCCGTTGGAGTGCCGGGGGTTTCAGTATAAATAGTATCCCCACTTTCTGGAAATTTAGTGCTTTAAATTCCCACTGTCGCTGTCTTCCTCATTTGTTCTTCTTCGCTAGATCAATGACCTACCTTTTTTCTTGAAAACTCTTCCTGGACAAGACTCCTTGTTTGTGTATGAGGTCTGTTGGATCAGCTTGGGAGTGTTGGACGCTTTCTGCCGGGTGGTCACTAGGGCTTCCTATGATGTTATTATTTCGCAATGTAGGCATTTTATATGTATGTGTTTTGTTGATAATTTATAATGATGTTTGTATTCTATTTTGTTTTTGTAACCGGAGGTTCGAGTAGTTGGGGTAAAGCCTCAGCCGTCCCCTGCGTGGGATATCTTTATTGTAAAGTGACTGGCCGGTGGAGGGCATTCAATTTTCCCACTAGGGTTGTTTCGGCAGATCTTTTATGTGGATCAGGGGTTGTCCGGTCCTGATTTGGCTCGGAAGAGTCCGCTGGACCTAAAGCAACAATCAATCAATCAATCAATCTGTAATTGCAGCGAATTTACGAAAGTCTCGTGGTGCTAATGGTGCAAGCAATAGGCACTCAATTGCATGTAGCGCAGCCGCCCAGCCAGCCCCCTGCCTGGCCCTATACAGTACAGAGCTTGGCGCGCGGTTAAAGTAATTATAAGCTTCCAGGCGAGTGCCAGTTGCATAGCTTGTGCTGTGGGTCGCTGGCCGTTTCTCAGCTGGTTATAAGCAGTCCAGCCTGCGTTAAGGGACCCTACGAGGCGGAACTAAGGGAGTTTTTAGACACAGTCTGAAAGTACTTGAATGCACTGCCGTGTACGCACATTACACGCACATAAACATATATAAACAGTGACTTTCTGCAGTCTGCAATAGGTTGATTGAGTTGGGGATTTTTCTTGAAGTATTACTTTTAGACAATTTAATTAAATCTGTGTTGGATACAGGGTGGAGAATTTTCCTCAGATCCACGGATTTCCGCGGAAGGCATTTGCATTGAGTTCCGAGATTTTTATTTTTCGTCAGATATATTTTTTGAGGAACACCTCCGTGCCGCATCCAAGTTATTTTGTCGGTCATTCAATGCGTTCAGAGAAAGCTCCCGCCCGCGACAGTTATACAGAGCTATGCTATAAGGCCTACTATATAGGCCTACTATGAGCAAGAAAACAGAATCTGGCGACCACGACTGGGAACAGTAGTCTATAAAGCGCGCACGTCCTCCTTTGTTTGTGTTACGCTTCAGCGATTCTTTTCAATGTCTTGGCAGTCTTTTGAAATCACAAACAATGTCTTGCTCTGCGCAAATTGTCAACCGAAGTAACAAGTACAACGGCGATGATAACATCAAGAGCAAGTGGAGATGGGAATGGACCGAGAAGAAAGTAAAAGTGGGACCCCTTACCGGGGCTTGGCCCCTAGACCCCACCGGGGCCTAAGGTAGCCCCTGGGCCCCGGCCGGATTTCAGAGATTTCTTGATTCAGTTCTCCACCCTGGGAGAACATACAGTTAATCTTTGTAAAAAACGTCTGATATTAATTAAATACATTTCTTCAAGGCTTGGTTTTGTATACTTAAGCCATCAGTTGTATTACTGCATCCTTATTTTCACATTATTATATCTTGATTGCAGGGCTAGAAATTAACTTTTTTCTTTGGGGGCCACCGGGCCCCTTGATTGAAAAATTTGAGGGCCCACAAGCAATTTTCGGGGCCCAACTTGAAAAATAATGCAAACAAAAAACAAAAGAATTATTGACAATATAATAAGTAGAAAGTACAATTTGTCTGATAATCTAAAATAAAAACAATTGAATTTCCAATTTTGCTGAGTGAGGTCATTTTTATTTGCCTTTTTTTCACTTTCAAACATTACCAACAAAAAAGGGGAAAACACACACACACACACATTCAGTGACACACATATTCCAGTGACTAGTGAGCCTGAAATAGCCATTAAACAAAATAGAAAAAAATCAAGTGAGTCTCTTGTATAATACTTTACAGTTTTGTGACTGAGTATTGCACAATACACATCATTAAATTTTTAATATGAGTAACCTAACAAAAAATCTGACCTCAATGCACAAAAGTTCAAAACAAAACCATGAAAGGGAACTAAACTTAACAGTACTCTTCCTCGTTCACTTCAAGGCCATGCCATGGAAATCTTTTTTTCCACCCTTCATTGCCTTGATCTTTTTTCCTCTTCATACTTCTTTTTTCTCTCTTTTTCGTGTTTTTTCCTTTCGTCGACGTTTTCTTCTGGCGTCTTTCGCTTCCCAAAAATTGGAAAATACGCCATCGCCGATTGTTTTAGCAACTGTATGGCGACGATATGTAGCCATACTTTCGTACTTGCAAAGATGGACATTTTGCGCTTATGTTGTAGTAGTACTTAGTAGTAGTAGCAGGGCTGAGCTTTAACGTTCGCCAACTCGCCAATGGCCCCTAAAAATAGTGTGTGGCGAGCTCGATTTGGGGTACCATTCGCCCGGCTGGCGACTTGAAAATACCGCCAGTGGTAGAGATTCTGTAGCTGTATACGGACTTTTGACTTGCAATGTAAAACAAAACACGCGCCAACCGCTTCTGCAGTCAGCACCGGAGACCCGTTCCGATGCATGCTAGGAAGTTAAATAACGCTAGCAAAGCGAGGGATTTGCGAGACTTTCTTCTTTCCCTCGCCGCGAAACGCTACTGCCCTGCGAGATCCTAGCCTTCTTGCTTCCTTGCGTGTATCGGAACGAGTCTCTGACTTCCTTGATGAGTCACACGAGACTTGCCGTACTTTCGATATTCCCCATTCTCAGTCTTTTGTCAATCTCGAACGATGTGTCGCTTTTTAAGCGGTGTCTCGGAGCCTCCAGCAAAAAAAAATAAAGTCCGAAGAAGAAAAAAAACAGCAGAATAAGAAATACGAAGAAGAGAAGCGAGATCGGAAGTGGGTGCCTGGTTGGAAAAAGACAGACACAGGGGAGGAGAGAGCATGGCTTGTTTACAATGACGACAAAAAGGAGATGCACTGTGCACCCTGACGAAAATGGGTGACAACGTACAAACAGCAGCAGCAGCCGTTTGTAATCGGCACAAATTTGTTTAAACTCGATTCAATGAGTCCCCTGGCATTGCTGACTTCAACCCTGAAAAGGCAGTGGAGCTGTGGATGGGGTCTGGTAGCAGACGAAAGAGGCTTTACCATGGACAGCAGGCCAAGAAGACAACCAAGAGTGCTGCTGAGGGCAAAGAGATAGAGATGAAAGAGGACGAGATCATAAAAATGTCTCAGTCTGGGGAAGATGAGGGAGGGAGACAAGAAGAGGAAAAAAAAGACAGAGAAGTTGAAAGTAATGATGAATATGATGATGCAGATGAAGAAGAACTGTTGGAGAGTCTGAGTGCTCAGGTAGATGATGATGATGACTTTGCTGGCCTGAAGAAGGCACACCCAAGCTCCTTCAAGTTTTGGAACATTGAGGAGGAGGATGTCGATGATGAATAAATTATACAGTGCTTGTTTTAAAAAATGAAACAGTGTTGTTGTTGAAATTTTATTAGCTGCAATAGTTATACAGTTAAAAAAAAAGACCGTGCTTTCAATCAAGGGGTCTGGCAACCTGAGAAATATTTTGGCAACTTCAACTTCCCAGGTTAGGAGCCCGGCTGGCTCCTTAGCCTGGCTTGCTAAATCTCAGCCCTGTAGTAGTAGTAGTAGGACTAGAATAGGCCGTGAAGCCTTTATACGTCCCATCGTAGTTATCATTTGATATCGATTACAGGTCAGGTTTTTAAGCATGTAATAAATTTACCTAAATTATTCATCAATTCAAAGCTTCTAAATAATACTTCAAAATTTTGGTAGTTTATCTATTTGATTTTTGAATGAATTAGTACTATTAAGGTATTTTAGATTAGTAGGAAGATTGTTCCAAAGATTTGCAACTCTGTTACTAAAAACATTTTTCCGAAGGTTAGTTCTTGCATACTGGATAAAAATTTTGCCCTCACTAAGTCGTGTTAGTGTTATATTACAATCAAGTGATGCAAAGAAATAGTTCCATGAGAGGTCATATATATGGTTAAATATTTTATAAGTTTCAATTAAATCTCCTCTTAAACGTCTTCCCTTAAGAGAATGTAAGTTTAAATATAATAACCTTTCACAGTATGATAACCCTTTACATTCAGTTAGAATCTTTGTAGCTCTTCGCTGCACCTTTTCTATAGATACTGACTGCCTCTTTAATAGTGGTGACCAAATAATATTCCCATACTCTGTGCCATAGCCTTTTGTTTATTATATTAAAAAGATATTGAAGTGTATATTAAACTTTTGAGTGCAAAAATAAAGGGTTTTCGCTTCTTTTCTGTTTTTGTTTTTTTCTGTCCAAATTTAGGGCACCGGTGTGGGTTGCTTCCCTTGGCCCAAATACGAAACTGCCGAGTAGAGCTAACTGTAGCAGACGAATTATTTTGCGGGCCAAGCGGGCCCTTCGTTTTTCAACTTTCCGAGCCTGAAATCAACTTTGCGGGTTTTTTGGCCCCGGGCCCCCGCTAATTTCGAGCCCTGTGATTGTGTTGGCATCTTGTGTCCAGTGTCAAAGGGGTTACAGATTAGACAAGGGGAGGTAATTGATAATTGTTGGGGTTGTGGGTCCGGATAATGGCTGAGGTAGGGTTAGATTCCCCATTTGCCCATGTAGTGTGCATTGAATAAAACAGTATAAATGTGCTTCTGGCTTTTGTGTTAGTTTTTTAGTTTGAGTTTGCATCCCTCCAGTCGCACCAGGCTTTGCAAAGAACATCCTACAAGGCACGGTGCAAGGAGGCAGAAGAAGAGGGAGACAGAAAAAGAGGTGGGAGGACAACATTCGAGGGTTGCTGAGGACAGAGAAAGATGGTGTATGCTGGTTAAGAGCTCATCTATGGTGCCCCAATGACCTTTGAGTTGCGGGATAGGATAGTATAAAATAGTAAACAATCTAACATAGAGCATTTATTTTACTTCTACAGAAGACCAGTGCCTGAGTGCAACTAATTGGATGTTCAACCAGCAGGCACTACAAGAATATGTGCTTATCTGCTGTCAGGACCCTATGGGAGGTCTGGTCGACAAACCTGGAAAGTGAGACTGTTTTATTTCTTTCCTTGTTTGGTTGCGTGTATGGATTGGGAGGTTAGGTTGACAAACATGTACATTGAGGCAATGAGTCTTTTCCTTATTTTTTGTCTCGTAGAAAATGAGCTATTCCCAGGCATGCTATTAACCCCTGTTTGAGTACACTTGTAAAAATAAGACATAGATATTAGATTAAGTACCATAGCCTTTGTTTGTAGAAGTAGAAATGTGTTTGATGGTGCTAAAAGTGAAGAGACTCTCCTAGGCCTCGGGACCACTACCACACCTGCTACTGCCTCTCTGGACTGTCGGTGGCTCAGCACTTCACAGGGAGGCAGCTGGCGCACACCAACATTGTCGGCAGTCCTCAGAATCTCTTGGTGAGTACTGCAACCAGTAGTTCTAGTTATGACTGTGCTTGAAAGAAAGAGTATTATTACTGATATAAAAAAAAAAAAATTTTATTTTATGACTCGCATGCATAGCAATGTGAATCTATGTACTCACCAAGAAAATAAATTTCAAAATTTTTGCAAACCTGTGCGAAATGTCCTAAATAGTCCATTATTGACATAAAAAATTTTGTCTGTTTGTCTGTGCTCTCCCTTGGAGATCCGTAGGCTTCAGCTCACTATAAACTTTTCAAAAACTTAAAGCTAACCCTGAAAATCCCGCATACGATTGTGTTTTCAACCTATTATTTTCACTTAAATACTCCAACAAACTGAGAAGTTCATCCCTTTGGTATCAGAATGCTTCCACACTTCAATACTGCAGGCGTTAGTGACGACCAACTGCTAACTGTGCTCCCACCTTAAAAACTGATCAACTCCATAATCAACCAGTCTCATCTCCTTTAGAAAGAACGACACTTCGGAAGCTGTTTATGAACAACTTAGAACAATGTTCATTGTATAAAGGATATGAAAAACTTTTTACGGATGGGTCGCAGAAAGGAGACTCAGTTGCTGCTGAGTCCGGTCTCTGGGAGACACCTTGACCATCCTTTGCAACAGCGTGTACCTGATTTTTGTTCTGTTTGTAAAGCTGAGCTCAAGGCAATCCATTTAGCTTTGAAGCAGGTTTATTAGTCCAAACAATCCTCATTTTTAACCATAGCCGATTGACTGTCCGCACTTCAGTCTCTTTCCACAAGAAAGATATCACACCCATTTTGGGCGGAGATTCGTGACCTCCACACACAACTTGTGTCTGAATGTAAAGCGATAGTTTTGATGTGGGTGCCTTGTTACATGGGCATCCTTGGCAATATTGCGGTGAACAAAGCAGCAAAAGAAGCTCTCCATCTTGATTTTCCTTCAGACTTTCCAGTTTGTTCCATACCCTGACCTGCATTGTTTGACTGGCTCTTATTGTAAACAACTCTGGTAGACCGAATGGTCTAATCAAATCGATTGCAAACTATTTCAATTTCTTCCAGATTCCTCTCTGCCGTGATTTGACAAAACCGAGTAAGTCCACCTAAGGTCGAAAATGAGTTTTTTGCGCCATCAAACTTGCAAGAGAATGACGCATCTTACCTGTAAAAATCAAATCCGAACTATGTTTAGATTTGGAGATATCATAGAGTAAGTCCTTGTTTAAAAAAATTTAAGTGGGGGAATAAACTGATAAAACCAAGCAAGTCCCCTGCGATTTTCTTTCGGCGATCCTCTGGCTGATGCTCGAGTTGGCATGATGACGTCATTTTCTACAATAACCTGACAAAGAAAAGTAAGTCCTCCCGACCAATGAGAAAGCGCCTTAAGATGAAGTGGACCAGTGAGAATCCATGTTATTGCTGCTGTGCAATATTATTTTCCTGTGAAAATGATGACGAAATTTCGGTCAGCAAAGGACGTGTTTGGCTTTTTGAAAAAGAGTTTTCTTCATGTACTTTCCTGCCCACCATGAAGGATCCTGTAGATCTTCCGCCTACGCGGCAACTTCCACGAGGTGTGGAAACAAACAAACTATCCTATCCTATCCTATCCTATCCTATCCTATCCTGTCCCGTAACCCTGAGGTCGTATGGGCACCACAGATGATCGTTTAACCAGCATACTCCATCTTTCTCTGTCCTCAGCAGCGAGTTCGCTGTCGACCTTCGTAGAGTGAGGACGTGTCTGGGCAGAGCTCTCGCAACATTACACAGTGATCATTGTTATTGCCTTGGAATTGTTTTCTTTTCTCAGTTGTTGTGTTTCGACTTGTCTGCTGTGGATATTTGAAAGGAGAAAGTGTAGCTTCGTTTGCATTTTGGACGGAGGACTTTCATCTTGCGGCAGATAATGGCAAGTTTATTTGTGGTTTCATTGAATCCTGATGGCCAGTGATCATTGATTGAAAAGTAGACATTATTGTGCAACGGTTTGTTGATTTCACAGGCCTAAGGTGGTGAAAATTTGCTGTGGACTCACCCCCCCCCCCCCCCCCCCCCCCACGATCCCTCCCTCCTCTCGATCCTTCCCCTTACCCAACATTTGATCAAGAAAAATTTTGGAGAACTGAACTCACGAATTCATCTAATTGATTTAGCAAGTGTTTGAATTTCATGACAAAATGCCCGTGCATAACGAATGTTTTCGTGTGACGTGCGGGTGGGTTTGTTAGCCTGTTCAATCGCTTTATGGAAAAAAGGGTGATCTTAGCAAATGAAATGAGATGCAGAGTGATCACTCCTCGCAACAGACTAGAAACCACTTTATTTGCTTTTGTTTTATTCTACCTCATCTCCTTTGGCTCTGGCGAGTTGAAACAGGTCCCAAGTGGTTGCTCATACCTTATGACTGTCAGCAGTGACATTTACACTTTCAAAGAAAACGTCCACACATTTGTTACATTTCATATTGGACAGACTACAGCAGCCACGCCAGCATCCTTGAACACGAACACACTTTTACTGCGTTGTGGCGATATTGAGAGCAACCCTGGTCCTACTGCAACGAGTATCATGGAAGAAGTTGTACGCAGTTTAGAGAGTAAGATGGACAAGCAGTCAGAACTTATGCACGGCAAGTTGAATCAGTTGATTGAAATGAGCAGCGCAACTAGGCATCTCAGTGAGCAACTGCAGTTAAAGCTTTCATCGCTTGAAGCGAAGTTAACTGCGCAGACGGAGAAACTTCAAGTTGAAATAGACCAGACACGTAGAGCGCAGGACGATCTTGCTGATAAGGTGAATCAGTTGGAGTCGAGATTGGAGGGACAAGATAGACAATCGAGAAAATCAAACGTTTTAATCTACGGTTTATACGAACATGTGACCGAGGGCTTCGACATAGCACAATCAGTCGTGGACACTCTTCAAGAGCATTACCAAGAGAGAGGCTGGAGCGTGTTCGACATTGAAAGAGCACACAGACTTGGTTCTAGACGTGAACGAAACTCACATAACGACAAACCCAGACCAGTGTTTGTCAAATTTGTATGTTGGAGGGACGCAATGTTGGTGATGCAGGATTCCACAGGAAGAGAGAGGCTGCGTGAAGCAGGGCTGCGTGTTGGACCAGACATGACCAAGCTACAACGTGATGAAGTTTCTGGCTACAGACAACGTGGTATGCATGCTTACTACTCGAAAGGCAAGCTGGTGGTGACCGAGTCAAGACAACACAACAGTTTGAAGCGTGCACAGAGTTCTGATGAACCCCTCCATTCCCTCACCCACATCTCCCACTCCCATGAAGAACACCGAATACCCGATTTGTCTCACTACCCCTACCACCCCACCCCCACCCCTCAACCCCGTATGGAGAAACGGCTGTCTGATACCCCCTGTATGGAGGAACGGCTGTCTGGTACCATGGCAACAGTGTCCGAAACGACTGTGTCCGCAGGTCGGGCTGATATCTCCACATTGACGACCTGGAACGGCAGTGCTGCAGTTGGCGAACATGCAACAGATGACGTCGTGGATGGCGCGACTTCCGCTGATGTGACAGACAAGGAAATCAGTCAAGATTTGGACCAACGTGCTGCTAAGGCAGCTTGCAGCCCGGCACTATCACTAATTGGGAGAGGATCCCTAGGTGGTGTGCCTGGGGGGTCCGCTGGTCGATGCAGACGGCAAAGTGTCTGCGACGGACGTGGTGGTCTACGGGGCGGGTCTCAACCCCGACTGTCTTCTATGGCGACAAGGAACCGCTCCAAGAAACAGAGCACGATTGACGTCGGCTGGCATCGAGGCAACAGATAGGGGTCAGGCCAAGGTCCATCACATGTTGTGGGTATTGTTAATGATAGTTATATTACTTATAGTGACAGTGGTAACAAAGATGGTTATGAAAATCTCAATGATGATGATGACCATGTCGTTGGTAACGCCATTCTGATTAATGAAAATGAAAATGATTTTGATAACGAAAATAACATATTGAATGATTCTTTTAATTGTTGTAACAGTGCTAACTATCTTTTAAATAACTCTTTGTCTTTTATTACTTGTAATATTGAAGGTTTACGTAGCATTACAAATGAGTGTGATTTTGTGTCCCTGGTCAGTAAGTACGACATTGCCTTCATTACTGAAACGTTTACCAAGACAATTCCTCAATCATTATTTTCGTCACATAAAGTATTTGACTCTGCCGGCATTAAAATAAATGACAACGTACATGGACGTCTCTCGGGTGGGGTGGGGTTTCTTGTGAAAAATACTTAGTCAGTTTGTAGAGAGAATATTTACAGAACTTGACAACTTTGTAATCTTGAAGTTATCCCAACATCTTTTGAAAACAACAACAGATTGTATTTTAATAGGCTGTTATTTGCCTCCTGAGAACTCGCCTTACTATGAAGAGACTGATATTTACAATGGAGTGACTCTACTTGAAGATTGCCTGCTTGAGATTGTAAGAGAATACGATGATTTACCTCTAATATTATGTGGCGATTTTAATGCAAGAACGGGTTCTTCGCAAGCCAGCACGAGAGACCCTGTTGATAACATTTATGAAATTATGGACAAACAAGACGATTATTTTGATAATGACAATAATACAAGAAGAATTTCATCTGACCAAACCACTAACGCTTTTGGTCGTCTCTTGCTGGCCGTTTGTGAGGAGTTCCAACTCTGTATATTGAATGGAATTGTGTCGAGAGAGTTTTCCAGAAGTTTTACCTATGTTACTCGAAATGGCTCAAGTGTACTTGATTATTTCATTGTATCTCATTCACTTTTAGCCAATTGTCAAATGTTGAATATTTTACCTGTCATAGAATCAAAACACGCTATTGTAGAGTTTGGTTTTACAACACATGACTTTGATATCCAAGCCAAACACAATAAGGTTTCCTCTAATATAATCAAATATATTTGGAATGACGACAGCAAAGATACATTTGTAGATATAATGCGTTCTGACGCAGTGAATGTTAAATTGACAGAGGCAGTGGAGCTGATTGACACTGATGTTGACCTTGCTCTATCCAAATTTAACGACTGCTTAATGCTTGCTGGCGAGTGCATGAAAAGTACACAGACAGCGGGGACGGAGAGAGTCAAGGTGTGGTTTGACCTAGAGTGCAGAGAAAGCCGTCAACATTTAAGGAGTCAGTTGAGAAAGTTTCACAGGTACAATAGTGACGCAGATCGATTTTCTTACGCTGAGAAACGAAGACAGTATAAAGAACTAATTCGAAATAAGAAACGAGCACACACAGAATCAATTATTAACACATTGAATAACTTATCAAATGATCCACGGAAATTCTGGGACACGTTGCGGTCCTTGCGTAGGAAAGGTTCAGCAGCATGTAATAGCATTTCAATTGAACAATGGCATGAACATTTTTATAACGTATTTAATTCTGATGTCAGTTTTGAGCATTGCAATACAGCTGTTGATTTTGATTCAGTAAATGATGCAAATCCTTTTGATTGTGAGTACATAAATTCTCCTATTACACGTTGTGAAATTCAATCTGCTATCAAAGTACTCAAAAATAAAAAAGCGGCTGGCCCAGATGGCCTGATTGGAGAATTCTATAAACAAAGCTTGGACGAAATTTTGCCATTTCTTGCTAAATTTTTTAATCATTTGTTTGACAATGGTCTGTTTCCTGATAAATGGACTATGTCTCTTTTGCAACCATTACATAAAAAGGGCGATGTCACGGTACCTGATAATTACAGAGGGATTTCCCTTCTTGATATTAGCAGTAAATTGTATAGTTATATTTTAAATAAACGTATTTCAGATTGGATTGAAGAAAACAATGTCGTTGGAGAAGAGCAGGCTGGTTTCAGGAAGGAACATAGTACTGCTGACCACATATTTACTCTGTTGGCTCTGGTTCAGAAACAATTATTAAGACACAGAAAACTTTATGTAGCCTTCATAGACTTTCGGAAGGCTTTCGATTCCATTAGTAGAGAGAAGCTTTGGAAGGTTCTATACACATCAGGTTTGAATGGTAAATTAGCAAAAGCAATACAGAGCATGTACAATGTTGTTAAAGCACGTGTTCGTGCTGGTGCAGACCTGTCTGATGAGTTTATGTGTCCACAGGGACTGAAGCAGGGAGAAGTATGTTCTCCTGTACTGTTTTCCCTTTTTATTAATGAACTGACGAAAGATATTGTACATCATGGTAAACACGGGATCCAATTACCCCCAGAACTCATTGAATTGTTTATTTTGCTTTTTGCTGACGATGTAGTGTTGTTTTCAGATACTATAGTTGGGCTGCAAAATCAGCTGAATGTTCTCTGTGAAAGTGCAAAACGACTGGGTCTTGTTGTTAACTTGGACAAATCGAATATTATTGTATTCCGTAATGGAGGATTTTTGGGCGAGAGAGAACAGTGGTTTTTTGATGGACGAGTTTTGAAAATTGTTAATATGTACAAATATTTAGGGATTTTCATGTCTACCAAATTAACGTTTTCCTATACTTTTAAGGATCTAGCTGAACGAGCAAGGAAGGGCGTTTCAGCCATCATGAAGTTACTTTGGTCACTTGGAGAATTTTCACCCAAAGTCTTTTTTACACTTTTTGATTCACAAATTCAGCCAATTTTAACATACGGATCAGAAATATGGGGTTTAACTGCTGACCAGGAATGTATTGAAAGGGTTCACTTGTCAGCAATAAAACGTTTTCTGGGAGTTAGCACCAAATCTCCAAGACACTTGATATATGGTGAAACAGGGCGATATCCCTTGCATGTTATGACATACACAAGGTGTGTGAAATTTTGGCTTAGACTGACTATGCTTGGAAATCACAGATTTTCGAAGAAAGCATACAATATGTTACTGTATCTGCAGCAACAGAATTATACTACATGGGCTTGCAAAGTTCGAAACGTATTGTTCAGGTTTGGTTTTGGAGTTGTCTGGGAAACACAGGGTGTTGGAAATGTAAAACTGTTTATTTTTGAATTTAAACAAAGACTTGTTGATTGTTTTAAACAAGATTGGAGTTCTGCGCTAGACGACCATGTTTTTTACTATGTATATTCCTGTTTCAAACGTGAAGTGGTTTGCGGTGAATACTTAAATTTAATTAGAAATATTGCAGTAAGGAAAGCAATTATTAGGTTTAGAATTGGAATGTCACCGTTGAATGCACACTTTGTTGAATTTAGAAAGGATCGTCTAATAGATGTTAATTGTCCTTTTTGTCCAAATGTTCAAGAGACTGAAATGCATATGTTACTGGTTTGTCCCAAATACACAGACATTCGGGATGATCTTATTCCGTTGAAGTTTACAAGGCAGCCATGCTTATCCAGATTTGTACTGCTTATGTCCAGCCAAAATCAAACAATTATTAGAAATGTTGCGTACTTTATTTACAAAGCAATTGCTATTAGAAAGAAACATTTACACTGAATGTGTTTTTAACTGCAATGTTGTATGTTATCGAAATTTACCTTCATGCGTGATATGATGCGTATGCTTTTTCGAAACATTTTTTTTTAAATGAAACTTGTAAATGATATGTATTTAATATTGTCCTTTTATTTTAAAGATTATTTAAAGATTATTTTATATTGTATGTGATGCCTACCATTGTGATGGGCTGGTGGCCTTAACAATTAAATCTCAAAGTGTCAAAGTGTCAAGTGTCTGTCCTCAGCAGCCCTGATGGCTTCGCTCAGTGTCAAACCAGTCCATTCTCGAATGTTGTCCTCCCACCTCTTTTTCGGTCTCCCTCTTCTTCTACCTTCTTGCACTGTGCCTTGCAGAATAGTCTTTGCAAGGCCTGATGATCTGGTGACGTGGCCATACCATCGGAGTTTCCGTTTCTTCACCACTGTGAGCAGGTCATCGTGTTGTCCAATGGCTTGTGTGATGGTCTGTCGGACTTCGTCGTTGGTGATGTGTTGGGTATAGGAAATGCCCAGAAGTCTTCTGTAGCACCTCATCTCCATGCTTTGTATTCTTCGTTGTAGATCTGCTGTGAAGGTCTATGCTTCGCAAGCATATAGGAAGATGGAGATGACAAGAGAGCGCAGCAGTCTTACTTTGGAATGTAGACTGATGGTCCTGTCTTTCCAAATGGCTTCAACCTTGTCAGGGCAGCAGTTGTTTGTGCGATCCTGGAGAGGACTTCCTGTCGGGACCCATTGTCTGATACAATGGCTCCTAAATATTTGAAGCTATGCACTGTGTTGAGGGATTGGCCTTGGACTTTGATGTCCGTGTTGATGCCATTGGTGTTGTTGGTCATCATTTCGGTCTTCTCTGCACTTATTTCAATTCCACAAGCTTTGGAGGTGGTGTCAAGCCTCTGTACCAGCTGTTCAAGTTCTTGTTCCTCTCCAGCCAATCCATCAATGTCATCCGCAAAACGAAGATTGGAGATTGCTCTACCCCCTATGTTGACTGTGCCTTCGTGATCTGCAAGAGCATCTGACATGATGCGCTCTAGGAAGATGTTGAAGGGTGTTGAAGAGAGTAGGCATCCTTGACGCACACCGATTGTTGTTCTGAACTAGTTCCCGATGGCGCTGTTGTGGAGGACTGCACTGGTAACCTTGTCATACAGGTTTTTGATGACTTCAATAATTTTAGGTCTGATGTCGGGGTGTCGGATAGTGCAGTGGTTGGAGCACTCGCTACTGTGTCGAAAGTGAAGCACCGTCCGGTGCGGTTAGCACTTGGATGGGTGACCGCTAAGGTGTGAAGCGACAAACAACAACGCCCCCAGTTGACTCAACTGTGATTGAGTACCTACTCTCTTGAGGGTGGGGAAGGTAAAGCAGCGAGGGAGAGAGTTGGGCATCACCCTCATTACGCTGGCCCAAGATAAGTGTGATCTCCAACATCAAGCTCCCCTACGGCCACAAGGCTATGGGACTACCTTTACCTTTTTTTTTATGTTGTACGCTTTCATTGTTGCCCATAGAGCTGCATGCCAGACTCGGTCAAACGTTTTCTTGAAGTCTATGAACACATGATATAGATGTTGTTGGTGCTGTAGGTATTTCTCACAGATTATTCTGAGGTTGAAAATCTGTTCAGTGGTACTTCGCCCTGCCCCGAATCCTGATTGTTCTTCAGCTATGATTTGTTCAGCTTGGGTTTTCAACCGGTTGAGTAATATTTTCAGGAGGACCTTGCTGGGATGGATGATGAGGCTGACGGTGCGGTAATTTTCACACTCCTGAAGGTTACCTTTTTTGGGAAGAGTGATGACAAGCGACTGGGTCCATGGTATAGGCCACTCTCCACTCTGCCAGATCTTGTTACAGATAATGGCATCAATCATCGCTTCTCCTCCTGCTTGTAGAAGTTCCGCGGGTATGTTGTCCACTCCCGCTGACTTCCCTTTCTTTAGCGATTGCACTGCTGCCTCAACTTCTTCCCGGAGAATTGGGAGGATTTCTTCTTCTCTGTTCTCGGGACATGCTAGAACTGATGGGTCTCCATTTGGTGTATGGTTGTAAAGGTCAGAGCAGTACTCTGTCCATCTGTCCAAGACTTCTTGTTCTTCTGTAAGGCATATGCCAGACTTGCTTTGGATCGTGGAGACTTTGGGCTGTTTGAAACTTGTCAGCCGCTTTACAGTCTGGTAGGCCTTCTTGCTGTTGTTCTTGTTCAGACTGTTCCCTATTTCCTGGCATTGATCTTCTATCCAGTTCTCCTTTGCTGTGCGCATGCCTTTTCGGATGTCATTGTTGATTTTTTGGTAGACATCAGCTCCCTGTGAGGTGTTCTTTTTCTTTCCTTTTTTTAATCTCTCTTCGTTTATCACACAGATCCAAAAGTTCAGGTGTGATCCACGGCTTCTTCTTTGGTCGGTGCTTTCCAAGGATCTCAGTGGCGGCATCTGTCACAGCTGAGTTGAAGGTGGTGGTCATGGGGTTGACATCTACTTCACCAGCCCCCAAAATGAGCAGTGGTGCAAATTTCCCTTCAATTGTGGCCTGAAATAGTTCTGCCACCTCCGGGGTCTTGCAGTTTGTCCAGGTCGAACTTCAGTCTAGTGCAGTATTTACTCTCTTCAAGTGGAGCCGGAAAGACATCGTCAAGAGATCGTGGTCACTTCCGATGTCTGCTCCTGGAAAAGTGCGTGTCCTGCCAATTGTTGATGCTTGATCTGAAGCGTTTCTTGACCATGATGTAGTCTATTTGGTTGTGATGCTCCCACCCGGGACGCAAACTTGTTTTTTCCAACCTAGTTCCAGTCATTCGCCCAAAAAGGCAATCACCAAAGTCGAACGAAGCTCTCCGATGTGTTACGAAATGATGCTTGCATGACTACGACTAGTTGACATTAAAAATGATCGCTGTTGCTTCTAATTCTGTTGGATGTACACAGATTAGCATTTCGCAACGTATACTTTGTTATTATCGACCATATTTAATAGTTGCGTTCCTTGATTTGCATTTTGTTAGTTCTCAGCAGTTGGCTAATAATAACATTCCCCATTTCCTGCCTAGAACCAAGTAGACACTGTTATACAGTATACATAGGCTTAATCTACATTATAGAATTATTATAAGTCAATCTTCGCGCAGCGAAGAAGCTCACTAGCTGAATATAATTATTAGACCTGTATTGTTTGTTTTATACGTAAATAAGTGTATAAACTATATCTATTCTAATTAATAATATTTAGGTCTATACTTTATAATATTTGAATCTTTAAATTTCCGGTGAAGGACGAGTAGGCTAAGCGAATTTTTTTTTTATAACTCGAGATCAGAGTTAAATTAATAGTTAGTTAGTTATTGCTTACAGGGTCCAACGGACTGCAAAGAGCCGAATCAGGACCACAAAATTAAGACAACTCGAGATCAGAGTTAAATTAATAGCTAATTAGTTATTCATTGCTTACAGGGTCCAGCGGACTGCAAAGAGCCGAATCAGGACCACAAAATCAAGACAACTCGAGATCAGAGTTAAATTAATAGCTAATTAGTTATTCATTGCTTATAGGGTCCAGTGGACTGCAAAGAGCCGAATCAGGACCACAAAATCAAGACCACAACTTCGCTAGTAGTAGTAGTAGTAGTAGTAGTAGTAGTAGTAGTAGTAGTAGTAGTAGTATAGTTATTTAGTTAAATCTGTAATTTATTTATTTATTATTATTATTATTATTATTATTTATTATTATTATTATTATTATTATTCCTACTTTTGAAAAAAAAAAAAGGGAATAGTGTGCTGCTGTGCGTGCTCAATGGTGTAAATATGGTCAGTGACGTTTTGTTTGTTTTTGCTGAAGTTGGGTGTAACCCGAAATATTCAGATGGTGTTACTGGTTATTTTTTCTTATAGATTTACCAAAGTTTTCAGATGATTTATGGAAATTTCCGCCTGCCACGCAACATTTTTTTTAATACGTGTTTCTCATTAAAATACATATCATTGAAATACATATAACAAATTTACTGTATCTTTAATGTATCTATATAAGAACGATTAAATAAATAAATAAATAAATAAGTTAAAAAGAATAATATTATTTAAATAAATAATTGCTTTGGCGCTTGCAATACAAATGTGACGGTTTTTTGAGACCATTATAAACTTGCTTTGCCTTGTGCTGAAGGGACATCAACGTATCCATAGCGCTTTGAAGTTTTGTCATGGTTTTATTGTTGATATAGATGTGAAATCGTTGTATGTGTGCATTATGTGTTATGTATTACTTTTTCTCTTTATTACTAATTGTGTCAGTATATTAATCATCCTACATGTAAAATAATAATAATAATAATACTAACTGCTTCGAAATGCGAATCTTGACTTGACTTAGAGCTTGAAGCTGTGCAGATCGAAATAGAATTAGATCTAGAAGCAACAGCAGCTATTTTTATTTACGGATGTTTCACCACAGGCTCTGGCTCTAAAGTCTTTTCTTTCGTCTTTGTAAACTCGTGGGCCTCCTACATACGTAAGTAGTATAGTATGTAATTGAGGCCTACGAAAGACGAGACTTCCCAGCCTGTGGTTTCACGTAGTCCTGCCAGCATTCGTTCGTAAAACATCGGATAGCTTCTCTCGACTCGGAGAGCTTCGTTCGACTTCGGTAATTGCTTTTTTCGGCGAATGATTGGAACTAGGTTGGAAAAAACAAGTTCGCCCCCGGGACTGTGCCATGTCCATCGTCTGGAGTTTTTGTGGAGACCAAGCGTGTTTGCCAGTACCAGATTGTTGTATCTGGCAAACTCCAAGAATCTCAGACCCCTGTCATTTGTCTCGTTGTTGCAGTGAGGTCCACATGTGTCTCCCCAGTTGTGGTGCGCATCTTGGCCAACCTTGGCATTCCAGTCGCCTTGCACTATGACTATGTCCTTCTTCAGCACTTGGTCAAGGACCGCCTGTAGATTTTCATAAAAATCCTCCACTTCGCTGTCGTCATAGTCTGATGTTGGGGCATAGGTCTGGATGATGGTGATGTTGAAAGGGGCTGCTCTCAGGCGGATGGTAATGAGTCTACTGGAGACTGGGCGGCAACCCATGACAGTGGCTAGAATGTTCTTGTGGACCAAGAATCCAACGCCGTGTTCGTGCCTGTCATCTCTACCGCTGAAATAGAGCTTGTGGCCTTTGTCTGTCAGAGTTTCACCTAGGCCTTTCCAGCGCAGTTCGCTAATGCCTAGAACGTTCCATCGATAGCGGTCCAACTCGTGGGCCAGTTCTTCTAATTTTCTTTCCGCAGTTAGGGTCCTGACATTCCAGGTTCCTATGACGATGTTGTTTCTCGTGCGGATCTTGCTAAATTGTCCATCAGTAGCATACTTAACACCTCCGTCCTGGTGGCCAACGAAAGGCGCGGTCCTTGAGCCGGGCGATGACCTATCCGGTATGGAATTAGTGGATAGTGTCATCATGCATGTAGTGTGTCTTGGGCAAAAAAGGACCTGGCGGTGCCCAATCCTCTCCAGGCTGTTGGGCACAGCCGAAATCCACGAATACAGTGTGGCTCGCCTTGGCCCCGAGCACGTGGTCGTTGAACCTGTAGCAACGTGAGGTTCCTCGCCCTGGCCGGTGACTTCTGTGTAGAAGACTTTCGCCCAGTGATGCCGTGCTAACATTACCCCTGTTAGTCGCCTCTTACGATACGCCGGGAAACGTTGGGCCTATTCTATTCAGTGCCCGAACCCACAAACAAACAGCAACAAATATATTACAGACACACAACAAGAGCAACAAAATACAAGACATACACATGGTGTAAAGGCAGAAAGATCGCTACAATAGGAAACTGAAAGGAAAATAGTTTTGTATTTTTAAAATTAAATTGGCTGCATCTAATATTATTTTGAAGGGAGAGCAAAAAAACCCATGACTCCTGCATACCAACCCAGAAATATTAAGTGAAGAATGGCTAAAAACAATAAACAGGCACACATATACATTCGCTGTAACTGCCGCACCCACATCTTACAAAACCCAACTTATGTGACTCATCTCGTCAGACTTTTTAACAAAGAAATGAAACGGCCTATGGGACTTACTTGGTTTGGTGAATTTTGAAAACAAGGATTTACTTAATAATCAACTGACAAAACCAAGCGAATTTGACTTACTTGGTTTTGTGAATTTTTTTAACAAGGATTTAATTCAATAATAAACTGACAAAACCAAGCGGGTGACTTGCTTGGTTTTGTCATGTTCTCAACAAAGATCTATCTCAAGAATAATCTGACAAAACAAAGCAAGTCCACAAATAGTCTTAAAACATCAAATCTATCAAACATTTCTTTAACATTCAAGGTATGCACTCTTAAATCGAAGAATTGCATTATAATATGCCCTTAAACTTCCAAAAACGATCGCGTAATATAGCGCAACACAAAACGTCGATTTTCTCGAAAGTAGGTTTTGTGGACTTGCTCAGTTTTGTCAGTTCACGGCAGCTCTGCTTCTTTGCCCAACTTTGCGTCCACTCGCAAAGAAGAAACTGTTTTGGTCTGCCTTCATATTGGGCATACTTATGTCAACCTACTTATGTCAACCATAGTTTTCTTTTGAAAGGAGAAAAATCACAGGGGTGTTTTGCATGTGACAAATCCTTTTCAGTCC
Source organism: Oncomelania hupensis (assembly GCA_036898135.1). Taxonomy (NCBI): domain Eukaryota; kingdom Metazoa; phylum Mollusca; class Gastropoda; order Littorinimorpha; family Pomatiopsidae; genus Oncomelania; species Oncomelania hupensis. The sequence goes on from CM072513.1 coordinate 44,036,227, forward strand.
GCAATTTTATGTTTCAGTGTGCTGATCTAGATGAGAGAAAGCTATTTTGGTTCAGCACCTTTTAATGAGATTTTTAAAGTTTGCAATGGTCAAAACTTGTTTACTTTTTTTTTAATCGCATATAGGTCATGTCATTTTGCTTGTGTGATTGGTTGAAATTCAGCGGTAAAGTTACTTTTATTTTAAATTGTCAGCAGTCTAGTCTCATTTTGAATGGTCCTAATTCGGCTCCTACCAGTCCGCTGACTCTATAATCTATCTTTTTATCTATCTTTTTATCTATCTATCTCGCGGGTGTAGAGGAAAACTATTCTAAGTGACATTTTGACCGAAATTGAGTTTTTCCCATGGTTTAAACAGCCATAGAGGGGGGCAACTTCTGTCAAAATATCAGAACTGTAGCTTAAAAAATGACAGAGTTATAACCCTTGAAAAAAATATTTTTATCTTTGTCTTCAGAAAATGTTTGGTGGAAAAGTATCATATATGGCAGTTAGAGTAGTTTTCCTCTCAAATATTTTCTAATATTATTAGAAAAGGAAGAAGACTATTCTAACTGTGTAAGTTAGAATAGATTTCCTCTCGAAATGTGCCTTTGAAAACGAAGTAAACTATTCTAAATACCTCTTAGAATACCTTTCCTCTCAAAATGGTTTCTTCAAAAATGAAGAAACTATTATAAGAGTCAGTTAATATACTTTTCCTCTCAAACATTTCTTCCAAAACCTCAAAAATATATTTTAAGTACCGCTTAGAATAATTTTCCTCCCAAACGTCTTTGCTATGAGAACAAGGAAAGTGCCAGAATACTTTACATCTGAGTGGATTTTTCCATTAGGAGTCCTGCATGAGAAGCGTGCTCAATATTTTCAGCAATTTTAGTATGAACACTCACTAACGCAGGGTGTACTTTCTGCTCTGTAGCAGAGCTGGTGTGTGTGTTTTTAACAATGTTGTGGCGATTCTAGCCCAAGACAATATTGATAAGGTGAGTTTACATTTTACACAGACGTGTGTCGGTTTGGGTATGTGTATCTTTATATGCATGGGGATGGTGAGAAAGAAATGACAGAGACGACACACTATTTAGTATGCCACCAAAATGTCATTAGGCTATCCTATGCCGTAATGCTAAAGAATAGTACTAGCAGCGTGTTGCCGTTTGCAAATAACCTAGATCTATAATGCTTAATTTTCCGATGTTTGTTCGCTTGCTTGTTTCTTTCTTTCTTGCTTGCTTGTTTTTGTCTGATGAACTGTGGACTGTGGCTCTCGACGATGATGTTCTTCTGCAGGAGTCCTCTGATGTGGTCTTGGATTTCCTTCAGCTGGTGAGGTGGGATGCGCCTGTAGGGTTGGGCGACGGGCACTTCGTCTCTCGTCCGCAGTTGATGTTGGACGATGACCGTGTAGCCCAAATCCAACTCGTTTTCGACAAAGGCTTCTCTGTTCTTGTCCAGGACTTGTTGAAGAAGTTCCCACTGTCTGGTTGTGCCATCGGACGTGGGGCAGGGAATGGTGTTCTTGGTGGTCTGTCCTGATGGTGTTCCGATGGTGACCACCAGTTCATTTACAGTGGCGGTGAATGCCACCTCGTCCTTTTCTTGGACATCCTCTACTGTCTGCAGTGACGCCAGTGGAGTCCGGGCTGGAAGGATGACGTCCACCTCTGAGAGATTGGCCACTTACACGTATTGCTGTGAAGCGTCACCGCTGACGAGGGTCGGTACGATCAGCAGACATCCAGGCAGGGGTTGTGCTAAAGGTGACGCCAGTAGCTGTCGCGTAGGCCGCTGCGTTGAGGTCACTCGCACAGTGGCCATGGCGAAGGGTGGGACCACTGTTTGTACTGCTGTCTTGGCGATGCCTTGGACCAAGGTGTTGTCGTTGTTGTTGTTGCACCAATTTTTATTCATCAGATTAACATAAGTTGTACTGATAAAAAAAAAAGGTGTTGTCATGTCGCACTTCTTGGATGGACGCAAACAGGCCTTGAGGTAAGCTGGTCGGACTGGCTGTCATCCACTCTCCCAGGACGTTCATCCCGACCAACAACGGCAGGCGCTTCTTGCAGAGCTGCCAACCACTACGGAATTTCCGTAGTTTACTCCGGAAATGAATACGCTGCTACGGAGCTACGCAAATAGAAAATTTACTACGGAAAGTCAATTTTCGACGATAGTATTACAGTTTTAACGAGTTTTATTGAGCGCCTGTGCCTCCCATAGCACCTTAAAGTCACGGTCATTCGGTTTACGTGCACGGGGTAATAGATCACGCTCCCAGTGCATGTTAGGAAATTCGACCAATCACCGTGAAGTGGTTTTGCAAACGGCCAATCGCTGCACAAAACCTCGACCTTTTTGTGACACTTTCTTTTCCGGGTCACTTTCTACACTGCGAGAAGAAAAGTTTGTGTGCGGCGTATTTTGAATCCGTGATGCCAAAAAGAAAGAAAACTAGCGATGAAAGACCAGAAAAAAAGAAGAGGACAGCAAATCAAGAGTACAGGAAAGAGTATTCTGAAAAATTTCCGTGCATCACTGCGTCATCGAGATCAAAACACAGCGTGTATTGTACTGCGTGCTTGGCAGATTTTAGCATGCTTGTTCCCTTTCTTTTCAAGCAGCCACCCTGCATATTTAGATTTCGATAACCACAAAGGATTCAACACACAATCGCCTCCAGGCATTTTTACCCAATCAGTAAACAAACACGCGCGGTTTCGCTGTCCTTTTAACTGTTTTCGTACTTTCTGTACACCTCGCGTTAGAACGAAGAATGTACGGAAACGACAACTGCGCGTGCGCGACAGCAAGGAAATCAACAATTTCCAGTGTTGGTTACTTCCCTTATCATTAGCAGACGACAAAAGTTACGATCGTCGAACAGTTGGACTTAATATTTCTCATAGTTTAGGGTCAAGGTCACTTCAAAGTACTGATACAAACCGACTTTGGACAGCTCCAGTAACTAGGTACTCCAAGCCCTTCATTGGCTCTTGTCCGCTCGGCAGTTTTGACTCAGTTTTCACTTCACTTTCAACACTTATTATTAATGTAAAACTGCATCAAAACGAACAGTGGCTGTATTCAAATAAAAATTGAAAGCTTTATCTTTACATCTGTGTTGTTGTTAATGCATGTTTATGCGAAAGATTCCGAGAAAACAGCTTTTGAATACGCCCCTATCCGAACGCTGAATGCCGCTGCGAAAAAATTGTCACTGTCGTTTGCTGAGACGTGACTCGTTTCAAAGTCTAAGCGCTTTGCGATACTTCATTGGATGGCCTAAAAATAAGAACCAATGAGAAGTTCGGATACTTAGCTTCATTTACATATAAGTATGGTGGGCTCTCGTGTGTAAACATTTTGTTACGAGCCGAACAAAGTGGATAAAGCGGTTTTGATGTATGTTTGATTTTAACTAGAAGTTTAAAACTTAGCAAGAAATAAAGAGCAGACTTTCCTTTATAAAACTAGGGTATTTATTAATTTGTGCATTATTGTATCGCGGAGCGCTTTGCCGTAGAAAAGTCTACCCAAACGGTGTTCGGGTTTTCTTGCGGCCATGGCGTACTCGTAGGCCTATTCAGCGACACGAGTGCTGAGCGTAGTAGCACACCAGTAGGCCTATAATTTGCCGGCGCGCACTGCGAATTTGATGATTTCCCAACTTTGAAGCACCAAAACGGCTGAACATTACATGGGATAGGCCTGAAGAAAATTGGGCTTGGAGTATAACATATGAAGGGGTTACCTGTCAAAAATCAGCTTTCTGGTATCAATATTGGCTTCACTTTGAGACTCCAAAGTTGTCAATTTCTTCAATTCCAAAACGTTGCCAAAAAAACACCAACATTCGGCATTTTCAAACATTAATAACTTTTTACCTATTTGTCCTATGGGGAAAAAAATATACCACTGTGTTCAGAATGAAAAGCTCTTTAAATCTATGTCAGTTTTGTGATGAGGAAATCATTTTTTAAAAATGGCTTTAGACTACCTACAGTAACCTTGGCATTGCAGTGAGGTTGACCAAATTTGCACAGTATGTGTGTCTTATTGATATGTATCATGCATCAAATAATCATACTTTTAATATTAGTAACCTAGAAAAAAAAAAGGGGGAAATTTGTTAAACATTCTCATTTTTTTGACCAACATTCGATGGCCTTGTGATTTTACCTTGAAATGAAGTCATTCATTCACTGATCATTGTTGAGGTCTTATGGGTTTTACCAAGTTTGGTTGTGATAGTTGAAATAAGCTCCGAGTACCCCTTGGGGTCATGAGCAATCTTGCTACTGTAGATTGTTCTAACCTATAAAGGGAAAAGTGAAAGCCCCAGTTGAAAACCTGTCTTGCCTTTGTAGGCATGACTGATTCACTGCGGCAACAGTACCCCCGTTGGAGTGCCGGGGGTTTCAGTATAAATAGTATCCCCACTTTCTGGAAATTTAGTGCTTTAAATTCCCACTGTCGCTGTCTTCCTCATTTGCTCTTTCCCATTCCTGATCTGTCCTATCACTCTGCTATACTATCTTCTTCTTTGCTAGATCAATGACCTACCTTTTTTCTTGAAAACTCTTCCTGGACAAGACTCCTTGTTTGTGTATGAGGTCTGTTGGATCAGCTTGGGAGTGTTGGACGCTTTCTGCCGGGTTGTCACTAGGGCTTCCTATGATGTTATTATTTAGCACTATAGGCATTTTATATATATGTGTTTTGTTGATGATTTATAATGATGTTTGTATCCTATTTTGTTTTTGTAACCGGGGGTTCGAGTAGTTGGGGTAAAGCCTCAGCCGTCCCCTGCGTGGGATGTCTTTATTGTAAAGTGACTGGCCGATGGAGGGCATTCAATTTTCCCACTAGGGTTGTTTCGGCAGATCTTTTATGCGGATTGGGGGTTGTCCGGTCCTGATTTGGCTCGGAAGAGTCCGCTGGACCTAAAGCAACAATCAATCAATCAATCAAAGTTCCGAGTATTTAGCCACTTTAAAGTTTTTGCACTGACAGACGGACATTTTTTTTTCGATATCATTTCTTGGACTAGGACTCTTCTCAACAGGTTTGCAGAAATTTTCCTTTTTTTAATTTTATTTTTGGGGGGTGGGGGGGCCAAAATGGGAGTTGGACAATGCGAATTGAAGCGTTAATGAACCCTTTTAAATGTAAATTGTCAGCCCAGGCAAATGTTTTGGATTAAAACTATCATGACATTATATATAGCAAATAACGCTGTTTAAAACCAGTACACATAGGTCCTGAAGAATGCACCTAAAGTGTGCATTCTAGAGGACTGGAATCTATTTTGAAAGATTTCTTTTAAATGTTATTTTTATTGCTAATAAATAGAGAGACCAATGTTTGCACTTACCTTGAAATTCACCCGGCCTCTTTGCAAAGGAAATTGATGTCATAATGAAAGTTGTCGTCATCATTACTTTCACGTAATCAGCGCTCTCTCTTCTTTATGAGCCGCAACACAAATCTTTTCAAAGACGCACACTTTGTGTGTGGACAAATAGAAGTTTGGTACAGAGAAAATGCGGTATTTATTTGAATTTATTCAATTTATAGCGGAAGGACTTAATAAAACCCTTGTAAATGAGGACGCTCTTTTGGGTCCCCAGTTCAATTTAGGTCCCCATTTGAAAGGTTTGCTTACACACGAAGGTCCTCGATATGCACCATTTGTAGAAACACACACACACACACTCACAAGGGGCTGACCTGAGGGGATAAATTATTACTTTTTGGAAATATTTTAGAGTTTGACTGTTCTTCTATTCTTCAAGACAATCATTTTTGCTTTAAGATAGTTCTGCGTTTACATATTTCTTTTCACCATGCTTGCAGAGGGCAGTGCATCCAGTGTTCAACCTGACAATGGATGCTGTAACCATCTCCACTTCCTACTTCAAAAACCACACTGTTCCGACCAAAGACATCTTCGATTCGTCATCTTCCTAGTGTTTTCACATGGAGATGATTATGATGATGATGCTGCCCACTGCTTAATCTTGCTTTGCTGAGAAAAATAGGATCAAGTAACTTGATGGATGGGAATGACTCGTAGATTGAACAATTTGTTTTTCAGAGAGGCAAAAACAATGCAAGACTTTGTCACAACACATCTTTCAGTTTTAACGTGTTGAAAATGAGTTTATGTAGCATGTGTCTGATGTTTCTTGTTGAAAAGGTGGTTGGCGCTGCATACATACACTGATGTATGAATTTTAGTCTCTCTGCTGAAAATTCATGTTCTTCCAGTTCTTCTGTAAGATCACTTAAGATTATTTGTTTTTTATTCCAATTACGATCCACCGTGGGGGAAATGTTAACAGTTTAGTCTGATTTTACTTAATTTTGTGAGGTCCTGATTCGGTGATTCGGCTCTTGGCAGTCTGCTGGACCCTATAAGCACTGAATATCTATCTACCGTGGGTGTGCCATGGGTTTCAGTATAAATAGTATCCCCACTTTCTGGAAATTAAGTGCTTTAAATTCCCACTGTCGCTGTCTTGCTCCTTTGTTCTTTCTCATTCCTACTCTGTTCTATTAATCTACTATACTATCTTCTCCTTTGCTAGACGTCACCTACCTTTTTTCTTGAAAACTCTTCTGGGACAAAACTCCTCATTTGTGTGTGAGGTCTGTTGGATCAGAGTGGAAATATTGGATGCTTTTTGCCAGATGGTCACAGGGGCTTCCTATGATGTTATTATTTAGCAATGTAGGCATTTTATATGTATGTGTTTTGTTGATATTTTATAATGATGTTTGTATTCTATTTTGTTTTGTAAACGGGAGTTCTATAAATACCCCAGTTGGGGTGCCGGGGGTTGCAGTATAAATAGTATCCCCACTTTCTGAAAATTTAGTGCTTTAAATACCCCCGTTGGGGTCCCGGGGGTTTCAGTATAAATAGTATCCCCACTTTCAGGAAATTTAGTGCTTTAAATTCCCACTGTCGCTGTCTTTCTCATTTGCTCTTTCTCATTCCTGCTCTGTTCTATCAATCTGCTATACTATCGTCTTCTTCGCTAGCCCAGTCTCCTACCTTTTTTCTTGAAAACTCTTCCGGGATAAGACTCCTTATTTGTGTATGAGGTCTGTTGGATCAGCTTGGGAATATTGGACGCTTTCTGCCAGGTGGTCACTAGGGCTTCCTATGATGTTATTATTTAGCAATGTAGGCATTTTATATGTATGTGTTTTGTTGATAATTTATAATGATGTTTGTATTCTATTTTGTTTTTGTAAACGGGGGTTCGATAAGTTGGGGTGAAGCCTCAGCCGTCACCTGCGTGGGTTGTCTTTATTGTAAAGTGACTGGCTGGTGGAGAGCTTTCGGTTTTACCACTAGGGTTGTTTCAGCAGATCTTTTATGCAGATCAGGGGTTGTCGGTCCTGATTTGGCTCGGAAGAGTCCGCTGGACCTAAAGCAATAATAATGTAATGTAATGTAAGTGCAAGCTAAATGGAAACCCAATGTGTGCGCTTATGTGCACATATATGTCCAAGTAAACGTAACACAAAATGTTAGGAATCCTCACATATCAGACATTCAGGTCAGGATAGAAGAGACATTTTTGACTGACATTGCAGTCAGTGTAACCCAAAAATAAATTTTTGAGGTCCAGGGCCAATCTCAAGTTCAAAGTCAATATATCTTTGTGTCTGAGTGCAGCCATTTCAGTTCAGTATTTTTAATGTTTAATCATTTTCATGTAGAATATTGTGAATAAGTTCCTTAAGAGTGTCACGCTACGCAGTTTGCAGTCGTGCGCCTATGTATATAGTTTATTCATCAGCCTGTACATAGAGGTTAAAAGTTACTGTACAAGGGGAGAGTATCGAAATAAATTAATTAAGTTTATAATTAATAAAAGTAGCGAGTGAATCACGCCCGTGCAGAACGTACTAGTGTTAGAAAACAGTAGTTGGCTATTTTGTTATGAGAAGATTGATTGCTGCCATGTGTTTTGCTATGTGTGGAAAGCGTGCTGGAATCGCGAATGTTTCTAGAAGCAAATTATAATTGAAACGAGTCTATTCGAGAACATTCTTAGATAGCCGTATAAAACCCTGTGCACTACCGATTTTGTAGGATTGTTTCTTTAATTTAACGTCTATTCACCTAAGTGATTTTAGACTTGATGGGAGCAGGGGGAAATATTAAACAAATAATGAATGGTCATAATGATGCGAAAAAGGGATTAAACAAAGTACACAAAACTGAACAATTAAACAATCAAATTTGTGAAATAAATAGAGATTATACAAATTACGTCCAATATAACTACTAACCAATCCTTGTAAAATAATTTTCATGATTTACAGGATTCAGCGGGCTGTAATAAGCCGAATCAGGATCATTATATCTCATATAATTATGTAATTCAATGTTCTGAATTTATACATATATAATATTCCATGTTCTTAATTTATCCTTCATAGAAACAATCTATTAGATCTAGTAAATAATCTGTACTGACTGTTGTTGTTGTTGTTGTTGTTTTTTACAAAAAACATTCAACAGGACTGTATATTAATGATTTTGCAATTGATATCCAGTAAATAATATTTTTATCCTGAATATTTTGAATATGTTGTGGAATATATTGCGCAATTGCACTGCATTCATTAATGAGATGATTAATAGAAATTGCTTGTTTGCAAATGCAAGCAACTTCCTTACAGTATTTTGTCCTCCACGAGTTCAAAGCAAGACGATATGCTAAACTGATAACAGTCCGCGAGGAATGTAACATTCCATTATATAATTTAATGCAAGGAATTTTATTTTTTATAGTTTTCTCAATTATACGATATATTTCATTTTTTGAGAATGGAATATCGAGCTGAAGAACAGTACTTCCATTTTTTGCCCCTTTTTTTGCAATCCTATCAGCCCAGTCATTATGATTTAATCCGCTATGAGATGGTATCCAGCAAAATTGAACATTTGTTCCATTTATGATTAAACTATGAATAAGATATTTAATTTCATCTATAATATAACAGCCTTCTTTATTAGAATTTGAATCCAAAGTTTGTAAAACTGATTTAGAATCAACACAAAATAATATATTGAGAAAGTCAGTGTGTAAACTAATGATTTTATTCAATGCCATAAGTATAGCAATAAGTTCTGCAGTAAATATTGAATGCCCTTTCCCTAAAAAGTAAGCCTTGTTAACTTTTAAAGCAGGTATAACATAACCTGCTCCTGTTTCACCTGATTCTAAAACAGAACCATCAGTATAAATTTGTAGGTAAGAATAATATTTTTCATAGATACGTTCCTTTGCTTCTGCTGCTAATAAAATGCTGTTTTCCTGTTTTCTTAATTCAGAATAGTCCATGTCAAAATTTGCTCGTTGAAGTTCCCAATTAGGTATAGGTATTTGGGAAATTATGTTTGAATCGATTTTACAATTTAAATTAGATTCGTTCATGAGATCATTTGTATACGTTAAAATAGTCTGTAAATAATTAATACCCTGTGCTCTTTTGGGAAAATGTAAATCAGAGCGTATTTCTAATTCTGAATCTGTGAAATTTTCAACTGCAGATGCCCTCACTATATATTTAGCACATGATAATTTTCTCCATTCATGTAATGGTAATACACCTGCAGCGTTATAAGCATCAGATGTTTTTGTGTGTATTGGAACACCCATAGCCATTTTAATTGCTTTGCTATCCATACTTTGAAGTAATTTTAATAAGTATTTTGGAGCAGAGAAGTATACCTCTTGGCCATATGTTAATTTAGATCGAACAAGCATGCACACCAGGTGAATCAAATTTTGTGTATCTTGTCCCCATTTTTGATAACTGACAATCTTTATTAAATTTAAACTTTTAATAGCCTTTTGCAACAAATAATGTATATGTTTCTTCCAACTTAAATTTGCTGTAAAATAAACGCCAAGAAATTTAACTTCATTTACATAATGCAATTCTTCATTACAAATATAAAATTTCGGTAACAGTTTTGGACCAGTTCCTTTATTAAATAATAACATTGTTACACTCCGTTTGATGATGGTGTTTTTCTTTATCAGTATCCGATTCAGCCCCAATGCTGAATTCCTGATAAGGTGTAACTCAGATTCGTTTATCCACGCAACCCGTCCAAACAGCATACAAGTCACAGACACAAAGTCGACGTATGAAGTTTTCCACTTTTATTCAGCACACACCAACAACTGCATACAATTCTCAACTCAACTCAACAACTTTCACAGCAACTCTCAACAACAGTGCGGCACACAATTTTATAATCTCTCTCTCTTCCGGAAGAATTTCGAATACAGTAGAAATGACGCACTGCCACCAATCGAATAAAAGATCGTCATCACTGACTTACGTCATACATGTCAAAAGAATGTTCTCCATTATCTACGTCCATCAAGAAGCTTCGATCGATAGTAAACAAACGGATCCAGAAGATTCTCCAACAATATCGACTAACGAAAATTATCAACGTTATACAAAGCCTCTCCTAACAACAATGCAAACTCAAATCAAAGGTAAATAAACTCCATCATTGAATACTTTGCAAATCGAAACGATTAGATCTATCGTACACGCTTCAGCCATACTATCATTCGCGTTTCAACGTAACATAACCCCCCACTCAAGAAGAAATTTACCTAATTTCTTTCAACAACGTTGAAACGTAATGCACAAACAAAGTACAGAATTAAAACTTACTTCAGACTGTCTCATTTACTGTCAATGTTCTCAGTTTATATACACAGAGTCCATGTTTTTCATCCGCAAGTCTTTCTGGATACTGTCAATGTTCACAGTTCATTCACACAAGGTCAATGTTTCTCATCTGCAAGTCTGTTTAGATATTGCCAATGTTCTCCACACAGTCAATGTTCTTTCAACCGCAAGGAAACGACGCCCTCGTCAGTTGCGGTCGTCATCGGCCCAGGGTCAAAGACAGTGATCTCGTGGGCTTTCCTGGAGTCAGTGCATCCTCCGTTGTCTTCTTCTTCCATCGGATGTCCGACGCAGTCGACGTTGTCAGCTCCCAGAATGCATTCGCTGGGTCTCACGGTCAGGTTGGCTTCTGCGGGACGGTGGAACAGCTCCCTCATGGTCTGCAGATGCTCCTTCCAGGTCTGGGTGTGGACTTCATGTTCGACCAAAGTCGTAGAGCCTGGGACATCATTGAAGTTAGGGGGAAACTCGCCCATAAGGTCCTCGAGCTCCAACGTTTGACCTTCCGTCAAGCTCGGTCCTAGCTTAACATCATCGATGCCTTCTTTGCTGTGGAAGTCTCCCAGTTCCAACAGTTCTTCGCTGTCAAAGCTGTCGTCGGTCACAGCTGCTGTTGCTGCATGTACAGTCTCTGGCGGCCTCTCCACGTACAGCTTAAGGAGGTTGGCGTGGTATATTTTGGAATGCTGGCCGACCTTCACCTTATAGTCGTTGATCCCCACCACGGTCTCCACTTCGTACGGGCCTTTCCACTGCATCAGCAACTTATTATGATCGGTAGGTAGCAGCACCAGCACTTTGTTGCCAGGTTGGAACTTCCTGTTCATAGCCCTACGATCATAGTAGTGCTTTCCACAGTCCTGGGATTTCTTCAGGTTTTCTCTGGCTATCTCGAGAGTCTGCTCCAGCTTCTCCCGTAGCTCAAACACGTACTGGTAACTGTTCTTCACCTCTGGGGTCTCTACTTCTTTCGTCCACAGTTCTTTTAGGATGTGCATCGGCCCTCGGATGGTTCTTCCGTACAGCAGCTCGAACGGAGAGAAGCCGGTGGACTCCTGCGGTACTTCTCTGTAGGCGAAAAGTAAGGCGTTGATATAGCGATGCCATTGTCTGGGCTGCTCGCTGCACAGTTTCTTCAGGGTGGACTTCAGCGTAGCATTGAACTTCTCGACAAGCCCGTTGCACATCGGATGGTAGGGTGTCGTAGTCAAATGCCGGATGCTCAGCAGTCTGTTGACCTCCTTCATGCAGTCAGAGACGAACTGCGTCCCGAGGTCTGTCAGAATTTCTTCAGGCACTCCAAGTCTACTGAACATGTCCACTAGTGCCTCTGCTACAGTTTCAGTGTCAATCTTCTTCAGTGGCACTGCTTCTGGGTACCGAGTCGCATAGTCCACTAAAGTCAGTACCCATCGATGACCTTCTTCACTCGGAGGTCTTATTTCGCCGATTAAGTCTAAGGCCACCCTCTTGAAAGGTCGGTCGATCAGAGGCATCCTCTGCATAGGCACTTTCGGGACCCTTCCTCGAGGTATGGTCTTCTGGCAAATGTCACATGATCGGCAGAAACGGCTGACGTCTGCATGAAGTCCTGGCCAGTAGAACACCGCCTGGATTCTGTCTGACATCTTCTTGATACCCAGGTGACCTCCCATGATTGAGTCATGCGCTACTTCCATCACCTGGCGCCTTAGGGGTAACGGTACCAAGACTTGACGTAGTGGTTTCCCTCCGTTGACCCTCGGGTGCTGGAAGATTCGGTACAGGATCTTGGCCTTCACCTCAAAATAGACCGTACCACTGCCTTTGGTCACGTGGTCTTGGCGGTTCCTGTACTTGTTTAAAGTGCTATCAGCTTCCTGGAGCTGGATCAGCTTATCTCTGTCCACGATGGCAGCTTTGGAGTTGTCGGCGACCTTCAGTGGCGTAGACATCTTGTCTCTCTTGGCCTGGGCCCTGGTAGTAACAGCACCGACGATCTCTGGTCGGCAGGGCTGAGCCGGAGTAACCACATTGTCCCGTAGCAGCTCTGTAAGGTCTCCATCGGGAAACGGCAATGGATCCTCCTCCACAACTTCGACGCGTTGGGTTGAGGCAGGACTCCACTCTGGATCGGGGTCGTCGGGTCGTCTCGCGCCGTCGATATTCCCGATCATCAAATCATACAGCGGCTTCTTCAGGCAAACCGCTTCGACTTCGCCTATGTAGAAAGGGGTGTTGACATGAATCTTCGCAACTGGCGCTTTCAAACATTTGCTGTCGGCCATAAGTGTCCATTTTGAATCGCCAGTGAACTGTTCTTTAGCGATTAGGTCTTCTCTGACGATGACCCCACTACAGCCAGAGTCTCTTAAGACAGTCACTTCATGATTTCCGACGCGTCCCTTGGAAACAGGCATGTTCTGGACGGTCACAGCTGCGCTGGCGACGACGGGGATGGATTTTCCGTTGGCAAGGAGAAGTTGGCCATCGGTCATGCACTCTTGCACGTCGGCAGGAGTAGCTGTGCGCTTGGTCTCACTCGGAAGAATGACGCTCCCGCCGCACACCTGATGGTCAGATCTACTGGTTTGCCGTTGATTGGAGAACCGCCTCTGCCGGTTGCCCGCCGCTGCGTTGTCCGTACTGCTCCGCTGTCCGCTACTTTTGTTTTGAGGACAATTAGCCGCCCTGTGGTCTGTAGCGTTGCAGGTGAAACAGCCTCTTGAATGCCCTTCCCTGGAAGGTGGCGTGGAGTCAGTATGTCTCTGGCTCGTCTGACTCCCCTGGATCTGGTTCCCATGGTTTCCAGTCTTCTGAAAATGTTTCGTCGCGCTGGGTGGCCCCAGGGTCTTCCCATGAGCGATGAGATATCTTTCAGCAGCCTCAGTCACATCTTTAAGCGTCTGCAGCTTTTGTTCTTCTAAGTGGGTCGCTAGGTCCTTGTGACAGGCATTGAGAAATTGTTCTTTCACAATCAGGTCATGGAGACTGTCGTAAGACTTCATTTCGCCTGATAACTCCACCCACTTGTGTAGATATGACGACAGGCGCTCCACAAACTGCTTTGGCGTCTCGTCTGACTTAGGCCGGCATTCACGGAAGCGTTTACGGTAGCTTTTCTCTGTAAAGTTGTAGCACTGCAGTAGGGCCTCTTTCAAGACGTCATAGTTTTTGGCGTCATCGTTCGACAGTCTGGTGTAAACTTCGAGCGCTTGCCCTGTCAGAAGTGCACTTAGTCGAATCGCCCAGTCTCGAGGTTGCCAATTGGAGCTTTCGGCGAACCTTTCGAATCTGGCCAGATAGCTGTCGATCTGGTCCTTCCCATCGACGAAAGCTGGCAATTTTGGAGCCGTATGGTTGTTGGTGACTTGTGGCGCATGCTGATTGTTCTGGATACGCGCCAACTCTAGCTGGTATTGATGCTCAGCTTCTAATCGTCTCTCTTCCATCTCTCTTTCTTGACGCCGCTCTTCTCTTTCTTCTCGGCGACGCTGCTCTTCTAATTCTCTTTCTTCTCGGCGACGCTGCTCTTCTTTTTCTAGACGCTCCTCTTCTAATTCTCTTTCTTCGCGCCGTCGCTGTTCTTCTCTTTCTTCACGCAATATTCTCTCCTGGCATTTGACGTACTCCATCAGCTGTTTGCCTTTTAGATTTAGTTCAACCCCTTTCTGCCAGAAGTCAGCCATCTTGATGCTTCTGGAAAGTTCTTTTCTGGAAAGTTCTTTTCTGAAAGTTCTTTTCTGAAAGTTCTTGACTGTGGTGTACCTTTCTAGACTGTTCTAGAACAGCACGCTCTCTGCAGTAGCGCTGATGCTTGTCACTAGTCGCCTTCGCTGACGCAGGCCCCGCTGTCCTCGTCGTATGCGACGCTGCACCACGCTGGTGTTGATGTACACGTTCCTGTGCTGAAGTAGACGCGACGTCCGCTCGTCGCTCTCTCTAATACTGGCGATGTAGCTCCGAGACTGTCCCTCGACGTAGTCCTGCGGCAGCCACGTAGTCCCGCTCTGTTGTTCGCTCACGAAGCAACTCTTCGGCGACTACACGCCCTTGCAGTCAACCCGAACCTATCGGTGATGTAGTCCCAGTATGTTGGCCCCTCTCGACGCAACTCGTTGGCGGCTACCCTCGATGACTGCCTCTCGTAACGTTGACTCGCTTGTTGTAGCAGTTGAACCCTTGGCTATGGCGTGAATCGCGGCTTGACCCCCAAAATGTTACACTCCGTTTGATGATGGTGTTTTTCTTTATCAGTATCCGATTCAGCCCCAATGCTGAATTCCTGATAAGGTGTAACTCAGATTCGTTTATCCACGCAACCCGTCCAAACAGCATACAAGTCACAAAGTCGACGTATGAAGTTTTCCACTTTTATTCAGCACACACCAACAACTGCATACAATTCTCAACTCAACTCAACAACTTTCACAGCAACTCTCAACAACAGTGCGGCACACAATTTTATAATCTCTCTCTCTTCCGGAAGAATTTCGAATACAGTAGAAATGACGCACTGCCACCAATCGAATAAAAGATCGTCATCACTGACTTATGTCATACATGTCAAAAGAATGTTCTCCATTATCTACGTCCATCAAGAAGCTTCGATCGATAGTAAACAAACGGATCCAGAAGATTCTCCAACAATATCGACTAACGAAAATTATCAACGTTATACAAAGCCTCTCCTAACAACAATGCAAACTCAAATCAAAGGTAAATAAACTCCATCATTGAATACTTTGCAAATCGAAACGATTAGATCTATCGTACATGCTTCAGCCATACTATCATTCGCGTTTCAACGTAACAAACATATTTGTTTTTTCTTTTGACAATTCAAGTCCATTTACTTTTATGTATAAGTGAATATTATTTAATTCATTCTGATACACATTCTGAATATGTTTTATTTCAAATAAAGATGTTTTTCTTTTTAAAGAGACATCCACATTGCAATATCATCTGCATATTGAACTAAAGTTATTTGTTTACCTACATGTTGAGGCAAGTCATATAACAATATATTAAATAATAAAGGTGATATTATTGACCCTTGTGGTATGCCCATATTAATATTATAAGCTGAGGAGTAAGAGTTGCCTACCTTTGTTATTATTTTTCTTCCATTTAGGAAATCTTTAATATATTTAAAAATATTGCCAGAAAGGCCTATATTTTTTAGCTTGTATAAAAGTCGAGCGTGCCATACTCGATCATACGCTTTTTTCACATCAAAGAAAGTGGCCAATATATTTTTCCTTCGAGAAAATTGCTTCTTAACTTGTGTGGTTAATTTAACTAAGTGATCTACTGTTGACCTACCTTTTTTAAAACCAGCCTGATTCGTTGGTATTATTTTATTTTTGTTGCAATAATATGATAATCTATTTAATATTATTTTTTCCATTATTTTACCAGCATGTGATGTAAGTGCAATAGGACGATAACTTGAAGATTCATGTCGATTTTTTCCTGCTTTTAATAGTGGTACTATTATTGATGTTTTCCATAAATCGGGTAAAATATTATCCTCCCAGCACTTATTAATAATTGTATGAAAATGATGTATCCATGGTAATGGTAGATGATTTAATAAAGTATATGACAAGCCATCTGGACCAACTGCAGATTTCTTATTACCAAGATTTTTGATTGCATCTGTTACCTCCGATAATGTAATTTTCGAATTCATATACAAAGCATTATCTGGATTAGGATCTTTATAAAATTCTGATGTTTCTTCAGTTTGCCTTTTTGTTAATTCTTCTTGAGTAAGACTGCTGGTGTTGCTTGCATTTGCAAACATTTTACAAAATTCTTCTGCTTTATCTTTTGGAGAAGAAAATATTTTATTAATAATTTTTATTGGACATTTTGGTAACTGAAATCCATTTTTCTTTTCATTAACTTTTTTCCAAACATTATTTGCATCACTTGGACTTGATATTTCTTTAGAGCAAAAGTTTTCCCAGTGTTGTTTTTTTGCTACTGCAATTATCTTGTTACAATTAAGTTTTGCAATTTTCATTTCTCTGTGCGCAGAAACAGACCTGTATTTTATCCACCTTTTGTATGCATTCTTTTTTAATTTAACTGCATCTGCACAAGCACTATTCCACCAAATATTACCTTGATGTTTTTTCTTTAAAGAACCCCTCTTTATAGGTATGGAATTGTTAGCTGCTGAAATTATTGTATTTGTGAACATTGTACAAAGTGCATTAATGTCTCCATTATCAATAAAATGTTTTTCAGAATTCAATAAATACATTTGATATTGATTCCAGTCTGCACGATCATATATATATTTAGGAATAACATCATTTTCTACTTGAATATCTGGTTTTTCATTTATGGTGGTCAAAATTGGAAGATGATCGCTGCCTAAGGAATCAATTTCTACATCCCATGTGCTGTCTATAGCCAAATCAGGTGATACGAATGTTAGATCAATTGCAGAAGCCTGTTGTGTTTCTACATCAGGAATCCTTGTTATTTTACCATCATTCAAAAATACAAGACCAGAAATGATAATATTATCAATAAAACGGTTATTAGTATTATACTGACATCCGTTATCCCAAAGTGATGAATGGGCATTAAAATCACCAACAATAATCCATTTATCATTTTTATCAACTAGTTTTAACCATTCAGTGTTGATATCATCTGGACCCGTAGGATAGTAAACTGACACAATATTAATATTCAACTGACTGTGAATTTTCACCTTTAAGGCCACAGAATATACATATATAAATCTTTTGGAACTAGAGATTGGCAAGGGACATAATCTAAATCATTTCTTATATATATTGCAACTTTAACTTTTGTAATATTTTTTGTGTATTGTATTACTGGTGGGAAAAAATAACCTTCAATTTTAGGAAGTTTCTTTTTATTTACATTTAATGACTGCAGTGCAAGAACGTGATGTTGTTTTGTTGTTAGATATTGCTTTAAAAGATTTATATTTGTAGATATGGACCTACAATTCCACTGAAATACACTAAATTTGTCTTCTACCATTAATTCAACTTGAAATTTGAAAGTCACACGTGGGAGTGTTATACATCACAGTAAGACATTTCTGTAATTCGTGGATATTTTCAGTGCTCCTTTTAGATTTGGATGAATGCAATCCTTATACAAAGATCTATTTGCAGCCCCTGTCTTGGTGATAAAGAGATTGTTATTGTCTACAAATTGGACGAACTCCTTGTCACAAGCTGCTCTAAGCGCTGCATTGGATGCATCAGCTTTCTTCCTCAGCTGACCTCTTGGAGGAACAATACAAGACATGTGAACGTGTGCTGTAGTGAATTTTCCTTTGACTGCTTGAATCAACTTTAGCCAGTCTTTCATACTGATGCTTTTTAACCTACAGCTGTTCACACCAACATGATTTTGTAGGAGGGAGAGCTTTTTCACATCACGTTGTAGAAAAGACCAGTGTAAAGAAAAGTGCAGTGGATCTGATCTTTCAAGGTGTCAGTTAGTGGCAGTATCTGTGAGACGTTTTCTAAACAGACTGTCAACGAGAAAGGAGTTTAGGCAGAAGAGGAGGTCTTTTAAAGGAGCACTGTGGAGTGTTTGTTTAACTTTATTAACCTAAGTCGGTTGAATATCTGCTGTATATTTGCGACGAAATTCGAGTTGTCTACGTGCAACGTCAAGTGCCCTGTGACGATGCCTATGTTATCCTTGTGCCTGTTTTCACCTTGATCATCACCGTGCCTGAGTGGCTGTGTTCGTCGTTTGTCTGTCCGTGTCTCCATCGGGCCAGAGGTTTCCACTGGTATCGTAAGTCGCCTGTTTCAATTTCTCAGTTGGCCATATCGTTCGGGGGCTGGGTTATGAATGCGAGTGTGGACGGATAGTTTATTATATTTTCTTTGGTTCTATTTTTATGTTTCATATGCTTATTTGTTACATAAATACCAAGGAGTGAGAGATGAGAGAGTAAGAATGATTTTCTAAAATGAAATTATAAATTAAATACATGTAAGAAGCATGAAAGAATTCGCTGTCATATAGCGAAGAGTGACAGGAAGAATGGTCAAGAATGCGTGTGATCTAAGGGAGACAATCTTACCGTTAGACGGGGGATTGTGCAATGCGATGTAATATGATTGTTTATGGTTATGTATTTTGTATGTGGGCTTCAGATGTACCAAGCCAATAACCAGTTCCATTGCTGACTGTACCGTGTCCTAGCCGGGTTGTGTGATGTGAAGAACTTGGACGACACCATCCTTCCGCCTCTCAACTGTTATTTTTGGGAAGGGTAGTCGTGTCGCAGGAGAGAGTTATTGTTTTATGTAAAACAGTTTACATTTTCCAAAACAACACACACACACACCCAGCATTTACACAACAATTTAATATAACTATCAAAGGACACTTTTGTAAAAAAAAAAAAGTATTTATTTATATGTGAGAATTCATAAATTATAATACACTGAATTGTATTAAATTAGAATTAAGGAATAAACATTTAACTTTAAGATATTAGAATACTTGTGTAGAGTAACTTGTTATGACTTTTCCCCTATACACATCGTGTCCGGGGACGTTAATTTAAAATGAATGAATGAATTGTTGTGATTGTCTGGGGGAATTAATTCGCCAGACAATATTAATTATTAGCTTGAACATTTTCTATAAATTTTCTCTTGTCTAAAAAATAAAGTTTTTTTATTGTTGATTCTAAGTAGTGGAAAAGAATTGTTACCAGCTATTGAAATATTAAGTTATAAATAATAACAATTTTTTCAAATAATTATAAAAATTGTGGGACAAGGTTAAATGTATAAAGAATAATTCCAGTACTTGCATTTATTGCCTTGTTCGTAATAAGCTGAACTGAATAGAGTTGTTATAAATCTTGTGTATATTCTGTAGATAATTATTTATTTTCAATTTTGATTTAGATTATCAATATTATTTTGAGTGATTAATTGTTTTATGTAGTTTTGGGTTGTATTAGTGGGATTGAGGGTTGGAAGGTTTGGGAAAGGGGAAAATGGAGTTAATTTTGAGTGTGAATGTGTGAGTGAAATAAAGAAATTGTCTTGTCAACTTCTGGTTTTGTCTTTTAGATTATATTTAGGTGTGGGGTTTTTCTCGTGTGGAAGTTGCACGCATTGTCGAACCGCTGTTTAGGCAGTCGGGACGTGACAAAGAGGCATGTGAGATATGGGCTTTGGCTTCTAGTTATTGCTTAAATGAGCACTTATAGAAAGATAACTGATTTTAGAATCTTATGATGTAATGGATCGGTGTGAAATTTTCTGCAGTAGTTGTCCTTTTGAAGCTATAAGCAGTGCAATGTTTCCTCATTTTATGAACAATGATTTTTGACTCCCATGCATAGCAATATGTAATCACCTTAAAAAAATAACTTTTTCAGATTTTTGTAGATCTGGGCGAGATGAGTGTAAAATAGTCCAAAAATTATTTCCACAAAAAAATTGTCTGTCCATCCACTGTCCATTCGTCTGTGCAAAACTTTTATCGCAACCAAACTTGGTAGGATGGTGCATGTATACCTATAAGACCTTGAAAATGATCAGTGAATGACTTCACCAAGGTCAGCATCACAAGGTCAGCAAATGTTAGTTAAAAAATTAAATTTTTTCCAAAAAATTAATTTTTTTCCTCTTAATATTGATCTGATGATTCTTTATGCATGGTAAATATTAATGAGACATACATACTATGCAAAATTGTTCAACCTCACTACTAGGTCAAGGTCATTGGAGCTGCAAAAGTCGGTTCATATGGATACTTTCGAAGTGAACTTGACCCTAAACTATGAGCGATATAAAGTCCAAACTTGTATTTTAGAAAGAATATATAGATTTTTCATATATTTCCCATTTTTGCATTGAAGATCAAGGTCATTTTAGGCCTTTTTGTAAAAATTGGTCATCATACAGTGGAATGTCTCTATATTTGACCCATAGTATGCAACAACATTGGGTTTTATGATCTTGCATGAGCATCAGAGGTCACATGAAGGTTGAGGTCACTGAAGTCTTTCCAAGGTCTATGTTTTTTGGCATAACAGAACTTTTGCGGTAGTTTATGGGATTGTACATGAGTATATTTTGAGCCAGAGGTCAAGGTCATTTGAAGGTCAGATCATCAAAAGTTAAAAGTCGGTATTATTTTGCATTTTATTGCTGCTTTTTCTATTAGATTTTGTTTCGGGGCACTCATTCTATAAAGAGCATGTGAGTCATATGAGCCCTTCTAGTTTTTTATTCATTGTATATTCAAAATTCTTCAGGCCATACAATTTTGAATTTGTTCAGAATCAGAATCTTTATTGTCCCTATGAAAGCACAAGGAAATGTGTGTGCGGCATACACTTCATCGGCCTAAAAGTAATAAGACACAAAAAGACTTCAGAGATTAAAATAAACACACCACAAGCAACAGAGAAGCAGTTGTACACAACATAAATTATTAAAGTCATGCATCCTACATTCTAACCTATAGCAATGAACACACACACCCACCAGAAGTTAAAAGTTACCTCCTTCAAAGGCATACACTCATGCACACACATATAAACACACCACCACTGCTGTTAATAACAATATTCACAGTTTGATTATAACATATAAAATTATATTGCATCCAATCCAATGATCATTATCACAGGTCTTGATAGTTAAGACTCGACAGCATGAGTGCAATACCAACCATAATGATGGTAGTTCAAGATGGTGATGGTACATGTATGTAAGTACGATGTTCACATTGACAGCAGTGATGAGAATGACAACAATAGGAGAAGGTAATCTAGCACATTGCACAGGCTGTTTTGAAGTATTTGCAAACAAACAAGTTCATCAGTAGTTCTCAGTAATAGTGGTTAGTGATGATGATGATGACGACGATGCAGACGATGATAGTGACAATAACGATGACGATTTATGTACTAAAAATGCTGAGATATACAATAATGGTAATTACTACTAGTGTTGATGATCATTATAATAATGATGATGAGGCTGAGTGAAGTTGAGGCTGCCAAGGATGAAAGACCATTTTATATTTCTCTTAACAATGTCCTAACAAACATGATAGTGAAATAAACAACAGACATGTTTCAGGTTAAGAATTTCAATTTGAATCAGAAAATAGCAGCATCCGGAACATAAATTTGTTACAAATAACTGTTGCAAATTCATAGTATTCTGTGTGGGTTTTTTTAACAGTGACAGTGTTTGTTTTTTGATAGATAGAGATAATGACAATTGGGACGGTGATAATGATGATGATAACGAGGACGTTGGACCTGGCAAAGGTGAATCAGCTAGGCCTACTCCTTTTGTATCCAAGCTAATCCTTCTACCTGGTGATTGATAATAATAATAATGTTCGTCATTTGTAAGGCGCCTTAGCCTAAGGATCAAGGTGCTGGCCGATACAGGATCTAACTCAAACCGCCCGAGACGCCCACCCGCAGCCTTTGGGCGCATGGTCTGACGCCCGGACAACTGAGCACAATCCTGGCCAGCCAGGGATGGGGGAAAAGGACCAAGTGTATGCTGGGTGTGTTCTTGTTACCGGCACTCACCCGTCTAGGACATGAGCGTCAGGATCTTTAAAGTCCGTTATGATGGAATGTATGCGACACAGACGACCTCGTTTTATACTCTCATCCGAAGGAGTAGGAAAACAGGAGTCTTTCCCAGGGACACAACACAATGGCCCGGCCAGGGCTCGAACCCGGGAACTTCAGATCCGCAAGCCGAAGCACTACCATTAGACCACAGTGCCTCCGAAAATACTCAGTTATCCCATTCACTGCCACCCATCCTGGGTTACAACCATCAACTATCCTGAGCCTCGTCCTCTATTGTTGAAAGTGCGGATTGATGTTGGAAGGAATGAGTCTCTAAAGCGACATGTTCTACACCGCATGGACAGCATACGCCCTGAGCCGCATCTTGAAATGCAGGCAGAGACAGCATCATGCAGTGGATGACTTGAATCCTGCTTGCTCTTCTCTAGCTTCTTCACTGCAGTCTGGTCGAACAATGTTGCTAGCAGCCTTGTGTCCTTCCCCATCAGCGTCGACGCAACCGCAGTGATTCTATCCAGTCTGTCCGTGTCGGCTTTCTTGGCAAAGCTGTAGTAGCACAGCTGGTTGTAAAGCACAACACTCTCAATGACAGACTGGTAGAACAGATACAGGATTGTGCTGTTGATACTGAACTGCTTCAATTTCCTGAGGAAGAACAGCCGCTGGTTCGCCTTCTTGTAGCAGGCGTCAATATGACCTCTCCATTTATTTTGACACCCCCGTTGGGGTGCCGGGGGTTTCAGTATAAATAGTATCCCCAGTTTCTGGAAATTTAGTGCTTTAAATTCCCACTGTCGCTGTCTTTCTCATTTGCTCTTTCTCATTCCTGCTCTGTTCTATCAATCTGCTATACTATCGTCTTCTTCGCTAAACCAGTCTCCTACCTTTTTTCTTGAAAACTCTTCCGGGACAAGACTCCTAATTGTTTGTGTATGAGGTCTGTTGGATCAGCTTGGGAATATTGGACGCTTTCTGCCAGGTGGTCACTAGGGCTTCGTATGATGTTATTATTTAGCAATGTAGGCATTTTATATGTATGTGTTTTGTTGATAATTTATAATGATGTTTGTATTCTATTTTGTTTTTGTAAACGGGGGTTCGATAAGTTGGGGTGAAGCCTCAGCCGTCCCCTGCGTGGGATGTCTTTATTGTAAAGTGACTGGCTGGTGGAGAGCTTTCGGTTTTACCACTAGGGTTGTTTCAGCAGATCTTTTATGCGGATCGGGGATTGTCCGGTCCTGATTTGGCTCAGAAGAGTCCGCTGGACCTAAAGCAATAATAATGTAATTTATTTTGACTACTTATCAATTCTTATGTGCGTTTACAATTAAAAAACAAAACTCCTTGAATTTTTGGAAAAACTCCTTGAAATCTCCTAGAATTTTTTACAACTATTTGAGTATGAACCATGTCAACATTTTTAAGAAGCTTGGTCTGGAAGTAGTCCAACAGCACCAAACTGAGGACTCATCGTGGGTACTAAGGTCGCCAATGTGAGAGGTGATGCTGCTGACTGCTAGAAAGTAAATTGGTTTTGTTGTATTAGATGGACTGACCTGGAAACTGGGTTTTTCCTCTGCACATGGATGTTGAACTCCTCATACATGAAGGTGTGGCCTGTGAGTCAAGGTACTGGCTCAATAGGTGGGATCTGTTCTAAGGCATTGGTTAACAAGTCGAGCGTGTTTTCAAGCCTTGTAGAAAAATCACCATCTGCTCAAAGCTGTGACTGTTGGAAGATGTCCATTAGCTTTTGGTGGTCAGGGTATGGTGACATGCCAAACTGTGTTACACAGTGTGCACAAAAAGCGTGGGTCCTAAATGACCAACACAGTCGGAATAGGAATAACAATCACCAAAATCCTTCTGTGAAAAGTATGGGTCCTATAAATGACCCACATCGGCATTTGTCGTTCAAGGTTAATGCCACTGTTTTGTTTCAGTTTTTTGGGGCGCTCATTTTCATAAGTTCCATAAGGAACATGTTGGTCATATGGGCGTTGCCCTTCTAGTGAAAGTTTGAACAAAACCTGTCTTGCAACATGACCAAACTGACCTTGACCTTTGTGGTAGAGCAAATATGATGGCAGGGGACGCTGAGGCTATACTCTAATTTATCGAACACCCATATACAAAAACAAAATAGAATACAAACATCATTATAAATTACCAACAAAACACATATAAAATGCCTATTACATTAAGTGACCACGATCTCGTGATAATGTCCTTCCAACTCCACTTGAAGACGGGCGTTGGCCATTTTTTAAAATTTTTAGCTTGAAGATGATGTAATTCCTTTATCACAAGATCACAAAGCAAACAGCTATATATGATTACTTATATAGCCGTCAAACAAGAAATTAGATACATGTAACTTATGAGAAAGAGAAGGGGGGTGGGAGGGAGATAAAAAGAGGCAGAGTGAGAGAGAGAGAGAGAGGGGGGTGGGGGGGTAGAGAGAGAGAGGGGTTGGTTAGTTAGTCATTCATTGCTTATAGGGTCCAGCGGACTGCAAAGAGCCGAATCAGGACCACAAAATCGGGATCACAACTTGGTTGAAAGAGGACTCACCCCTGATCCCTTATAAAAGATCTGCTGAAACGACCCTAGTGGTAACGCTGAATGCAGTCCAACAGCCGGTCACTGCACAATAAATAGACTGAAAGCCAATAGCCACAAAAGGGCCTAGAAAAAATGAGTTTATACTCTCATCCGAAGGAGTAGGAAAACAGGAGTAAAGTGTCTTTCCCGGGGACACAACACAATGGCCCGGCCAGGGCTCGAACCCGGGACCTTCAGATCCGCAAGCCAAAGCACTACCATTAGACCACCGTGCCTCCCATATGGAATGGAAATAAATGCAGAGAAGACCAAAATGATGACCAACAACACCAATGGCATCAACACGGATATCAAAGTCCAAGGTCAATCCCGCAACACCGTAGTCACTACATAGCTTCAAATAGCGCAAGATAAAATTTAGTACGTTTGCGCTTTTGGCCTTGTATAAATTAAATAACTCCACATCCCTTGCTCCCAGTGTCTTGATATTTACCATTGATCTTCACACCCCATACCCGAAAATGGAAAGGATCGACCCACGCGTTTTAGAGAAGTGACTGTTTGAATGAGATGAGATGGGTTCATAGACTTCAAGCAGGCGTTTGACCGAGTCTGGAAGGCAACTCTGTGGGCCACCATGATTTAGTGATCATGATAAATTAGATGATGATGTGGGCCTCAGCGTCCTCTGCGTTGGATGTCTTTATTGTAAAGTGACCGGCTGGTGGAGTGCGTTCAGTGTTACCACTAGGGTTGTTTCGGCAATCAGGGGTGAGTCCTCTTTCAGCGAAGTTGTGGTCTTGATTTTTTTGTCCTGATTTGGCTCGGAAGAGTCCGCTGGACCTAAAGCAAAAACCATGTAATGTAGGCCTAATGTAATGTGGAGGACTGCACTGGTAGCCTTGTCAAACAGGCTTTTGATGACTTCAATAATGTTAGGGCTGATGTTGTACACTCTCATGGTTGCCCAGAGAGCTGCAAGCCCGACTCGGTCAAACACTTTCTTGAAGTTAGTTATTAATAGCTATTCATTGTTTACAGGGTCCAGCGGACTGCAAAGAGCCGAATCAAGACCACAAAGAACCGAATCAGGGCCACAAAATCAAGACCACAACTTCGCTGAAAGAGAACTCACCCCTGATCTTCATAAAAGATCTGACAAAACAATCCTAGTGGTAACACTGAAGGCACTCCACCAGCCGGTCACTTTACATTACATTAAATGGTTATTGCTTTAGGACCAGCGGATTCTTCCGAGCCAAATCAGGACCAGAGAAGTGAAAGAGGACTCACTCCTGATCCGCGTAAAAGATCTGCCGAAACAACCCTAGTGGTAACACTGAATACAATCTACCAGCCAGTAACTTTACAATAAAGGCATCCCACGAAGGGGACACTGAGGCTATAGATATACTCTAATTTATCGAACCCCCGTTTACAAAGACAAAATAGAATAAAAACATTATACAATATCAACAAAACACATACATATAAAATGCCTACATTGCCAAATAGCCCCAGTGACCATTTGGCAGAAAGCATCCAATATTCCCAAGCTGATCCAACAGACCTCACACACAAATGAGGAGTTTTGTCCTGGAAGAGTTTTCAAGAAAAAAGGTAGGTGACTGGTCTAGCGAAGGGGAAGATAGTATATAATTCTAGATTGATAGAACAGAGAAGAAATGAGAAAGACAGTGACAGTGGGAATTTAAAGCACTAAATTTCCAGAAAGTGGGGATGCTATCAAAGAATATACAGCTTCACAAAGAAGGTGCATAGCTCGAAAGAGTGCAAAATCGAAAGTACCCAGCGCCCCAAGCGGGAAGTCCGGAGACTTTGCTAGCCGGCTAGCGTTGGGAAAATGGCCGGCAGCATGTCTGAAGATGGAGGAGGTTGCAATCGTGTGAAAAAACGCAAATATGGCACTCACTGCAGTGCAATCAACTGTACCAATATCAGATTCAAGTGTCCTGGACTGTCATTCTTCAGGTTTCCGAAGGATCTAGGATCCCAAAAGATGAGTGCCGCAAATGATAATTTGTAAACAATGCATCTTGAACCGGTTGATTCGTCTACAGTAAAGTTACTGTTAAACTAATTTGTTGCTACGTGTACTCGTGCTATTTTAGTATTTATCACAGCTGGACTTATTTTATAGGCTAGCATGTGTAAACACTATCTGTGTTTAAGGTCGAAAGAATGGGTTCAACCAAAGAGCTTAATGATAGAAAGAGGGGGAACTTGGTACAGAACCGCGAGACGAAAGGTACGAGTTATGCTCCCTTGTCGACTTGCTGAAAATGGCTCGTGGCAGAAAGTCAAAAGGCGATCGAGTGAAACAGGGCGGTGACTTTTGCACAGCCATCAATTGCCATAATGCCAGATACAAGAAAAGTTGTGTTGGCAAGTCCTTTTTCAAATTTCCAAGAGACAAAGAAAGGTAAATTGCAATTGAAAAACTTCATTTTTTTGTGTTTATGTAGGCCTAAACTAAGACCGCTGCAGTGTTGTTAGTGTTAAAACAATCGGAGAGCGGCTTGAACGATTCATACTATACCTATGTGCTAAATCCAAAACAGTTTGCTTGCTGACAGTTTACGTTCAACAGGTCGCTCACTGTTTACGTTATTGCTAGGTTGTTTGACTATATTTGTGCTTATATTTCAAAAGTAGATTGATTGATCGATTGTTGCTTTAGGTCCAGCGGACTCCTCCGAGCCAAATCAGGGCCGGACAACCCCCAATCCGCATAAAAGATCTGTTGAAACAACCCTAGTGGGAAAATTGAATGCCCTCCACCGGCCAGTCACTTTACAATAAAGACATCCCACGCAGGGGACGGCTGAGGCTTTACCCCAACTACTCGAACCCCCGGTTACAAAAACAAAATAGAATACAAACATCATTATAAATCATCAACAAAACACATACATATAAAATGCCTATAGTGCTAAATAATAACATCATAGGAAGCCCTAGTGACCACCCGGCAGAAAGCGTCCAACAGATGTCAGATTGGCAGTTTGGCTTCGTCAAACTGCTTATGTTAACAAGTTAAATTAGACTAAGTCTGTTTTCTCCTCGTGATCAAATACTGTGCAAGATAACCCCTTACCTAGGCACATGCACAAAAATGGTCCTTGATCTGTTGTAATCCCTTTTTGTTTGTGTGTAAACGGGGAAAAAAAAAAGTAATGTAGAAACTCAGTCCTTGTTCTGATCTGTGAATTTCTGCGCATTAGATCTATATTGCTTGGAATGTTGTAGTCTAGGTTCTGATTGTTCTGTCTGATTAATTAATTATTTTCCATGAAGTGACTGATGTTATTAAGCCAGTGATGTGGGAGGTGAGAGGGTTGCGGGGTAGGGGGACACCTGATATAAATTAAATTCACACTATTAGTGAAACATTTTGTTATTGTGCTTTATTGTGATTAATAATGATTGAATGACAGAGCTCTCTTCCCCCAACCCCCCCCCCCTCTCTCTCTCTCTCTCACGATTAGGGATTTACACAGTTTCGGATAAATGAAACAGTCTGTCATGCATATTTTAATTTTAAAATATCTGTCGTTGATTAAAAAATAATAAATTCCAAAGCAGAAAACGAACCTATGACATACACACGTAAGCAGCATAAAAGCACCTAATAAATGTCAATAAGTAAACATAAAAAAAAAAAAAAGACAGCAGTAGCGGAATGTTAATAATAATGATGGTTAAAAGTTTGGTTTTTGCAAACGTTGCCATAAAAATGTTCTTTTGCAATGGCATAGGCTCAATAACCATATAGCAGATGATGAAATATTCACACTTTTCTGCTATCCTATGCACCAACGGGAATCCCCTCAATGAAACATACTTCCGTTTTTTTTCTCCGCGTGTTTTAGTGAGTTATTTCCAAATATTCAAGAATAATAACATGTGTCACTGGCCACCTGTATCGTACCCTCACATATTTTTATTTTTTTTTGCTGCAGTTTATTATCCCTTTCTATCGCCAGTGGCGCGTCTACACCCTACCTACCTAACATTATTTGTGAATTTTTGAAAAATATTCGTAAAAACATAACGCCCAGATGCTGGCTCGAACCCACACCTGTCAGGCGCCATTGGTTTCTGGCTTGTGGACAAGGCAAGTTAGTCCCGCCTTAGCCCACCTGGCCACAACGCTCGCCTAACATAGTCAGTTACTTCGTGTTTTGTGAAGGTTGCGACGGCGAAGCTATGGAAAACTCTTCAGGTCCTGTTTCACTTTCTGTCGATGATCGACGCACCTCCGAAGTCGCCACAAATACAGGCCTCTACGATTGTTTTTTGCATCCTTTCACTGAGCATGTACTTCCTCCACCGTTTTTATACTTATCCCACTCGTTTTCTGGCTCTAACAATCGTCGGTTTCGGCAATTTGCCATATTTAAAAGTCACGCATCAAGCTTTGATAAAAGCAAAACAAGCTAGACCGGAACTTTGTTTCATGCTAACCTCGTTTTAATTTATAATGGCGATACCCACGAGTTTTTATGAGAGGTGCCGGAAAGTTGTGAATAGCCAGCCCGAGCAAAGGGAAATAATCCGTGAGAGCGTCTCGCATTTTTGTATATGACATAATGAAGTTCCCCCCTCTTTCCGTAATAAGCTCTTTGGTTCAACGCTGCAGACGAGAAGACCTGATGAAGAAACCAGTTGAGCGTCTGTATTTGAACAACCATCTGTGCGCCAACCACTTTGAAGACAGTCAGTTCATCAATAAAGGTAGGCCTATTAGAATGGTTAAATCTACTGTGATGTGAAAGTTTAGGCTTATGGGTGTTATTTCTACCATTAGGCCTACAAATATTCAAGCTGCATTGCAAGTGTGAAAGATTATAATTAGGCTGAAAAGCAAGACAGTTAAATATCAAGGGGTGAGGAGTAGGTTTTCTGATAAATGTTGGACTTTTAATTTAGTGTTATTCACTTATTGTTATTTCAATTTGTGTAGTTTTAATTTTTTAAAAACAATTCTTGTGCTTTTCTTCGTGTAAAAAAACCACAAAACTGTGCACATTTTACACTTTTATAGTTATATTGTTTTAACGCTGAGCTAGAGGTACGCGTGTTCAAAATTCTGTGTTATAACACGGATTTGCCAAGAGTTTATTTAATATGCATTTCAGCGCTGAGGTAAAAGAAATTTTAGGGGAAGTCTTTAGTATAATCCATCCAAGATCTAGTCCACCATCACTTAATGTTAGATATTATATAACTGATATCAACAGCAAACCATGCTGTGGCTTGTTGATAACGAAAATTCTGTTTCATTTCATTTCATGATTATTGCTTTAGGTCCAGCGGACTCTTCCGAGCCAAATCAGGACCGGACAACCCCCAATCCGCATAAAAGATCTGATGAAACAACCCTAGTGGTAAAACCGAAAGCTCTCCACCAGCCAGTCACTTTACAATAAAGACATCCCACGCAGGGGACGGCTGAGGCTTCACCCCAACTTGATTGATTGATTGATTGATTTATTGTTGCTTTAGGTCCAGCGGACTCTTCCGAGCCAAATCAGGACCGGACAACCCCCGATCCGCATAAAAGATCTGCCGAAACAACCCTAGTGGGAAAATTGAATGCCCTCCACCGGCCAGTCACTTTACAATAAAGACATCCCACTCGGGGGACGGCTGAGGGTTGACCTCAACTACGCGAACACCCCGGTTATAAAAACAAAATAGAATACAACCATCATTATAAATCATCAACAAAACACATACATATAAAATGCCTATAGTGCGAAATAATACAATCATAGGAAGCCCTAGTGACCACCCGGCAGAAAGCGTCCAACACTCCCAAGCTGATCCAACAGACCTCATACACAAACAAGGAATCTTGTCCAGGAAGAGTTTTAAAGAAAAAAGGTAGGTCATTGATCTAGCGAAGAAGAAGAAAGTATAGCAGAGTGATAGGACAGATCAGGAATGGGAAAGAGCAAATAATGAAGACAGCGACAGTGGGAATTTATCGAACCCCCGTTTACAAAAACAAAATAGAATACAAACATCATTATAAATTATTAACAAAACACATACATATAAAATGCCTACATTGCTAAATAATAACATCATAGGAAGCCCTAGTGACCACC
Organism: Oncomelania hupensis; assembly: GCA_036898135.1. NCBI lineage: Eukaryota > Metazoa > Mollusca > Gastropoda > Littorinimorpha > Pomatiopsidae > Oncomelania > Oncomelania hupensis. Next base: position 44,067,267 of record CM072513.1, read on the forward strand.
TGGCAGAAAGCGTCCAATATTCCCAAGCTGATCCAACAGACCTCATACACAAATAAGGAGTCTTATCCCGGAAGAGTTTTCAAGAAAAAAGGTAGGAGACTGGTCTAGCGAAGAAGACGATAGTATAGCAGATTGATAGAACAGAGCAGGAATGAGAAAGAGCAAATGAGAAAGACAGCGACAGTGGGAATTTAAAGCACTAAATTTTCAGAAAGTGGGGATACTATTTATACTGAAACCCCTGGCACCCCAACGGGGGTAAATTCTGTTTGATTTTAGATCAGAGAAACAAGCTTGTGTGGACTGCCCTTCCATCCCTTTTTGATGTGCCTCATCCTCCTCCTCGTGTGACTTTCAAAATAAAGTTACCGAAGCGGGTACCTTGCAGTTCTGCCAGAAGGCGCAAAGTTATGCTTTGGGTGAATTTAACTTGTGGTGGAGTTTGTTGTTATTGTATGCTAAACAATGTAGATATGAGATATTATATGATCCTTGATAGCCAGATAGATACTTGTAGCCTAATGTAAAGTTATTATCATCAAAGAATGTACAGCTTCAAAGTTTGTTTGATATTTTTAAAGTACATGTACATTGTTTTACAACCTGTGTTCCTGTAGAAGACAATTTTTTTTTTTTTTTTGGGGGGGGGGGGGTGATGAGGGGGGTCTCCAAACACAGTGAATGTGGGGCCATGTGCCACATATATTTGAATAGTGATGTATATTGATAATTTTCAAAATGTTTCTTCAGAATCAAGTAGGTCTGTGTGTAGATTCAATTAATTGTTTTATTACTTGTTTTAAGTACATGTACTTTGTTTAACAGCCTATGTTCCTGTAGAAGACAAATATGTGTGTATTTTTTTTCCAAACACAATTGATGTGGGGCAATGTGCCACATATTTTTGAATGATGTACATTAATAATGGTCAAAATATTTCTTCAGAATCAAGTGTCTGTGTGTAGATTAACCTAATTGTTTGTTTTAAATCTATTTTTAGTACATCTACTTTGTTTTACAGCCTATGTTCCTGTATAAGAAAAATATTTGTGGGGTGTGTTTTTTTCTCTCCAAACACAGTAAATGTGAAGCCAAGTAACAGATCTTTTTGAATAGTGATGTACATTAATTATAGTCAGAATGTTTCTTGAGAATCAAGTGTGTGTGTATGTGTAAATTCAATTAATTGTTTTATTAGTTTTGTTTTAAGTATATGTACTTTATTCCTGTAGAATTGATTGATTGATTGATTGTTGCTTTAGGTCCAGCGGACTCTTCCGAGCCAAATCAGGACCGGACAATCCCCAATTCACATAAAAGATCTGCTGAAACAACCCTAGTGGGAAAACTGAATGCCCTCCACCGGCCAGTCACTTTACAATAAAGACATCCCACTCAGGGGACGGCTGAGGCTTTACCCCAACTAATCAAACCCCCGGTTACAAAAACAAAATAGAATACAAACATCATCATAAACTATCAACAAAACACATACATATAAAATGCCTATATTGCCAAATAATAACATCATAGGAAGCCCTAGTGACCACCCGGCAGAAAGCGTCCAATACTCCCAAGCTGATCCAACAGACCTCATACACAAACAAGGAGTCTTGTCCCGGAAGAGTTTTCAAGAAAAAAGGTAGGTCATTGATCTAGGGAAGAAGAAGATAGTATAGCAGAGTGATAGGACAGAGCAGGAATGGGAAAGAGCAAATGAGGAAGACAGCGACAGTGGGAATTTAAAGCACTAAATTTCCAGAAAGTGGGGATACTATTTATACTGAAACCCCCGGCACTCCAACGGGGGTACTGTTGCCGCAGTGAATCGGTCATGCCTATAAAGGAAAGACAGGTTTTCAACTGTCTTCCTCATTTGCTCTTTCCCATTCCTGATCTGTCCTATCACTCTGCTATACTATCTTCTTCTTCGCTAGATCAATGACCTACCTTTTTTCTTGAAAACTCTTCCTTGGACAAGACTCCTTGTTTGTGTATGAGGTCTGTTGGATCAGCTTTCTGCCGGGTGGTCGCTGGGGCTTCCTATGATGTTATTGTTTAGCAATGTGGGCATTTTTTATGTGTGTGTTTTGTTGATGATTTATAATGATGTTTGTATTCTGTTTTGTTTTTGTAACCGGGGGTTGGGGTGAAGCCTCAGCCGTCCCCTGCGTGGGATGTCTTTATTGTGGAGTGACTGGCCGGTGGAGGGCGTTCAATTTTCCCACTAGGGTTGTTTCAGCAGATCTTTTATTCGGATCGGGGGGTGTCCGGTCCTGATTTGACTCGGAAGAGTCCGCTGGACCTAAAGCAACAATCAATCAATCAATCAATCAATCAATCATGTTCACGTATGCATATGAGAGTGTCTGTGACTGGATGGATGAAATAGGGCTAGGATAGGAAAATAGTGGAATGAAAGATAGACTGTGAAAAAAAGAGTGAATGCTATTCTTTGTGACTCAGAAATATTGTGGTGTATGCTACTTCTATTTTTCACTGTGGTGATTCTGGATTATGTTCATGACAGATATTACATTACATTATTATTGCTTTAGGTCCAGCGGACTCTTCCGAGCCAAATCAGGACCGGACAACCCCCGATCCGCATAAAAGATCTGCTGAAACAACCCTAGTGGGAAAACTGAATGCCCTCCACCAGCCAGTCACTTTACAATAAAGACATCCCACGCAGGGGACGGCTGAGGCTTCACCCCAACTTATCGAACCCCCGTTTACAAAAACAAAATAGAATACAAACATCATTATAAATTATCAACAAAACACATACATATAAAATGCCTACATTGCTAAATAATAACATCATAGGAAGCCCTAGTGACCACCTGGCAGAAAGCGTCCAATATTCCCAAGCTGATCCAACAGACCGGGCTCATACACAAACAAAGAGTCTTGTCCCGGAAGAGTTTTCAAGAAAAAAGGTAGGAGACTGGTCTAGCGAAGAAGACGATAGTATAGCAGATTGATAGAACAGAGCAGGAATGAGAAAGAGCAAATGAGAAAGACAGCGACAGTGGGAATTTAAAGCACTAAATTTCCAGAAAGTGGGGATACTATTTATACTGAAACTCCCGGCACCCCAACGGGGGATGACAGATATGGTAATTTGAATATTTATATTTTATGATTTACTTGTTGAAAATATAATATTGAAACTAAGTTAGTAACTGCATACAATGTTTTCATATTTTGATAAAAGTAATGTCAGACCTGAATGGGGTTGCTTCAGAGAGAGATAAATTCATATTATAGTTCAGCTACTTATTATTTTATTACTCTAAGACTTATAGTTTTCTTGAATTCCGTTTTAATTATTATTCTATTATCTATTATCTTATGTGAGGAAGAAGAGAACCATCAAATTAGCAAAACGTAAATTGGTGTTGCGTTTCAACTGTTGTGTATTTTACGTCTTCATTGTTTCTAGTTTATCTCTTTCAGTCTTTGTCTTAACTGGAGTAATTCTATAAGAAAGGCCTTTTTATGAATGCGTGTAATGTATACGTGAAATTGAAACATTAAAAACTGTTTACAAACTAATATCAAGTTTGTAGGAATCTTCTGAGAGTAAAAATAATTATGTTTTTATTGATTGATTGATTGTTGCTTTAGGTCCAGCAGACTCTTCCGAGCCAAATCAGGACCGGACAACCCCCAATCCGCATAAAAGATCTGCCGAAACAACCCTAGTGGGAAAATTGAATGCCCTCCACCGGCCAGTCACTTTACAATAAAGACATCCCACGCAGGGGACGGCTGAGGCTTTACCCCAACTACTCGAACCCCCGGTTACAAAAACAAAATAGAATACAAACATCATTATAAATCATCAACAAAACACATACATATAAAATGCCTATAGTGCTAAATAATACAATCATAGGAAGCCCTAGTGACCACCCGGCAGAAAGCGTCCAACAATCCCAAGCTGATCCAACAGACCTCATACACAAACAAGGAGTCTTGTCCAGGAAGAGTTTTCAAGAAAAAAGGTAGGTCATTGATCTAGGGAAGAAGAAGATAGTATAGCAGAGTGATAGGACAGATCAGGAATGGGAAAGAGCAAATGAGGAAGACAGCGACAGTGGGAATTTAAAGCACTAAATTTCCAGAAAGTGGGGATACTATTTATACTGAAACCCCCGGCACTCCAACGGGGAAGGGGGGGGGGGGGGGGGAACTGTTGCCGCAGTGAGTCAGTCATGCCTACAAAGGCAAGACAGGTTTTCAACTGGGGCTTTCACTTTTCCCTTTATAGGTTAGAACAATCTACAGTGGCAAGATTGCTCATGACCCCAAGGGGTAATAATTATGTTAAAACACGCAAGATGAAGAACACTTTATTACAATATTGTGAGCCTGACTGTGTTTCAATTTCATGTATATGACAATTTGGCGAGCCTGACAGGATGAAAATCAAAATGTTTCTTCAGAATCAAGTGTGTGTGTGTAAATTTCCTAATAATTCATATTGCTTCTCTAAATTCTTATCAATTAACTTTGGGCATGTTTTTGTGCTTTGGTCCTGATTTGGCTCGGAAGAGTCCGCTGGACCTAAAGCAATAATCATGTAATGTAATGTAATGTTTTTGTGCTTTGGCACTTTACATGGTTATGTTTCAATTTGTTGCATGTTGTATTGTAATACAATTAAATGACATGCAAGTTCAGTGATGCACTGTTTTTGTTCATTTTCACTTGCTTGTCTGTCTTATTAACTGTCTGGTCACTGATTTCTTTTTCCTGTCTTATTATATGTCTGGTCACCAATTTCTTTTTCTCGGCAAATATGCCTATTATACAGTTGCACACATACAGGCCTGAGTAGGCTACACAGGAATGCACTATAAAGTTATTTCATAACAAGTTCAGACAAAAGTAAATAAATGCACTTGAGCTTTCTCAAAAGAAATAGACCTGTTGCATGTGTAGGCCTATAGCACAAACAAATTAATACAAACGCAGCTAGTCATGCACTCAATTAATAGGCAGATTCACACTTTCATATAAAGGAGAAAACAAGGCAATAACTGCACAACAAGAGCAATTCAGTATTACTGAATAATTGCATTAATTAACTGGTTTGTTGCCAAGTGGTTGCGCACTAATGAATCTATAATAAAGGCAAGCACCGTGTTTGTTTTTAATGTCACACTTTTTTTGCTGGTCAGTTACTGTGTGATAGGTCTGCATAATATCATGAATCGAACAGCTTTGGTAAATAATGTGAATTAAAAACAGTATTTACTTGTATTAATAACACATTTTTGAGTTCATTTTACTACAAAAGGATAATGTTCAGGGTTCAAAAAAGTCCTGTGGCAAGGTTTGTTTACATATTGCTAAGCAGAGGATTACGTCCCTTGCAACGAGGGTTCAGACTCTCCACTTGGTGCGCGCCAAGCGCATCTGCTATCACTTTTTACATAGCGGTGTGGCGTTATGATCCTTCTTTGTGAAGCTGTACATTCTTTAGATATTATTTATACTGAAACCCCAGGCATCCTCACGGGGGAGTGGTGGACTTTCTTGAAGTCACCAAAAACATGATACAGATGTTGGTGCTGTAGGTATTTCTTGCAGATTATTCTGAGGTTGAAAATCTGCTCAGTGTTACTTCACCCTACCCTGAATCCTGCTTGTTTCTTTAGCTATGACGTTTCAACCTATTGAATATTATTAACAGGAGGACTTTGCTGGGATGGCTGGTAAGGCTGATGGTGCGGTAGTTTTGACACTCCTGAAGGCTACCCTTTTTGGGAAGTGATGACAAGCGACTGGGTCCATAGTGTCCCCACTCTGCCAGATCTTGTTAGATATTGGTGAGGGTGTCAATCATCGCTTCTCCTGCTTGAAGCAATTCTGTGGGTATGTTATACACTCCCGCTGACTTCCCCTTCTTCAGTAATTGCACTGCTGCCTCAACTTCTCGGAGAATTGAGATTGATTTTAAAAAAGGCAAAGGTAAAGGTAGTCCTGAAGCCTTGTGGCCGTAGGGGGGCATGATGTTGGAGATCACACTTATCTTGGGCCAGCGTAATCTCTCTCCCTCGCAGCTTTACCTTCCCAACCCTTAAGAGAGTAGGTACTCTGTCACAGTTGAGTCAACTGGGGGCGTTATTATTTGTCGCTTCACGTTTTGCGGTCACACATCCAAATGCTAACCGCACTGGACGGTGCTTAACTTGCGACACAGTAGCGAGTGCTCCAACCACTGCGCTATACGACACCCGACACGATCGATTGTTGATTGATAATTAATTTAAATAGTTTTTTTTTCTTTCTTTACATTAAAGAACTATTTTTAATTCTTTATTAATCTATTACAGTGTTTAAAAATTCCCTTCATTTGGATGTGTTGGATGTGACCAAAAAAGAGTCAGCCTTTGGGGTCTAAGGTTTTGGAAGTATAAGACAAGTACAGCAGCTTTATGACGCTAACAGATTAATTTTCTTATTGAAAGTTGATTCAAATATCAGTGGTGCCTCAACGACCTTCCAGTTACAGAATAGGATTGGATAGGATTCAAATATATTTGATTTTAGACTTGGAGAAAATGAAAGCGTCAAAAGACATAAAACTTTAATTCGCTTGAAATATTACAAGAATTTACCTTGCTCATTGGGGAATAATACGACGATAAATAAATTAAAAACAATTTAGTTCTATTCACTCACATTCCACAAAACATAATACATGGCACATGTGTGTGCCATCACCAAACAAAAGCACACACACACACACTCATGGAGTTCCAACAAAAGGTAGGTTGAATGCAGAGTTTGTTTTCCTTGATGCCCACTAGCCAACGGGGGTGCCACTTAACTGTGTTTGAGTGACTATCAGTTCCAGCGACTGCAGTAATTGGGGCTCATAATCCGCGAACCTTGCCACAAGACCAAAAGTTGCTCATCGCTGGCCTGAAAGTCATGCTCATAACCCCCTCCCCTGGTTATGAACACAGCATGTGACCCAACTGCCTCCAGCATAACTGTTTTGAACGCATGAAAAATAAAAAAAAATTTCAGGGATATCTTGGCACCGAGATATGCTGGAGAAATGGTGTTTGAGGTTATTATACAGTTACTACTAGACAAGATTGATTTTTTTTTCAAGTTTTTAACTGTGCAATTTACTAGGTACATCTTGTTATGACAAGAGTGTGCGTGTATCATACCTGATGTACATGTATTATGTATGTAAACCTGTTATATAGCATTAAACAAACTGTATACAAAACTTCTGAGCGTACTTCTTAATAAAACACAAAAAGCTCTAGCAGCACACATGGGTCCATTTTCTGACGAGTAAATTGTAAAGGAACACAGTGAAAATACGAACACAAAGCACTACAATTAAAAGGGTGTTAACAAATTAATATTTTTGTAGTGTTACAAATTCCAGCATTACTTATGATAGCCTACTAGCGCCAAAACCGAGAGTTACCATTATCACAAGATAATTGAAAATAACATGTGTTCTGTGTAATTTACAGAGATAACTGTAATCCACAGTGATAATTAATAGCGCCAAACCCTGATAATTACAAATATGAGATAATTACAAATATCATAGGAAAATTACTATTATCATTGGAAAATTACAAATATCTTCGCGTGATCATGTTTAATTTTTAGTTTGGGCTCTAGCAATCCGTCTGGAAATGGTCCTAAACCAAAAATTGTACTTTTCACTTCATAATTACAATTTTACGTTTTAATTGTAAACATGGAGTTGATATTTGTAATTATAACATGATATTTATAATTATCAGGTTTTGGCGCTAGCAGGCTGTTGTAATGTGAATTAAACATAACACACGTTAATTACTATTATCACTGATACTTGTAAATGCACATTTTGGCGCTAATAAGCAGCCTTAGTCAGAATTAAGCATGATCATATAAAAAAATTTAATTATAAAGTGAAACTTGGAAATTATTATGTTTTAATTACAATATTCAGTTTTGGCGCATTTCCATGCAGATTACATTACATTACATGATTATTGCTTTAGGTCTAACGGACTCTTCCGAGCCAAATCAGGACCATTATAGCCGAATCAGGACCACAACTTCGCTGAAAGAGCTCGCACCTGATCCACATAAAAGATCTGCCAAAACAACCCTAGTGGCAACACTGAAGGCACTCCACCAGCCGGTCACTTTACAATAAAGACATCCCACGCAGGGGACCCTGAGGCTATACTCTAATTTATTGACCCCCATTTATAAAAACAAAATAGAATATAAGCATCATTATAAAATAACAAAATACATATATATAAAATGTCCACATTGCCAAATAATAACATCATAGGAAGCCCCAGTGACCACCTGGCAGAAAGCGTTCAATATTTCCAAGCTGATCCAACAGACCTCAAACACAAATGAGGAGTTTTGTCCCGGAAGAGTTTTCAAGAAAAAAGGTAGGCGACTGTCTGGCGAAGAAAAAGGTAGTATAGTAGATTGATAGAACAGAGTAGGAATGAGAAAGAACAAAGCAGAAAGACAGCGACAGTGGGAATTTAAAGCACTAAATTTCCAGAAACTGGGGATACTATTTATACTGAAACCCCTGGCATCCCCACGGGGGATCCATGCAGTTTGCAAGACCCAAAACTGAAAATTAAACATGAACACGAGAAGATTTTATAAATTTTCAATCAACCTGATAATTACAAATATTGTGAGATAATTACAAATATCATGGGATAATTACAATTATCAAGGGATAATTACAATTATCATTGAAATATTATACAATTATTCCATGATATTTGTAATTATCTCACAATATTTGTAATTATCAGATTTGGGCGCTACCAGGCTGTCACAATTACTAATATCTAGTGTTAAACTAGAAGGGCAAAGCCCATATGACTCACATCCTCATAATGGAACTTGCAAAATTTAACATGAAAACATAGCCAGAGAAAGCAAAATTAAATGGTGGCTTTAAAATGCAAAGTAATACCGACTTTGATCTTTCTATGCTCTTGACCTTGAGATGACGTTGACCTCCCGACTCCAAACAAGAGTAGAATTAGAGTCCTCAACACTTTCGCGTAAATGAGACTGTAGAATGAAGGTGAATGAGGCGGCCCGAGGTGGGGCAAGAAAGACAATACAAAGTCAAGATGACGAGAAGAAGGCGACAAGATGGATAGCGCACAAGGCAGCTTCAGTAGTGAAGAGTCATAAAAATGAAGAGGTCCCGACATAGGGTGAAGATGAAGAACACGACGACAGAGGATCATAAAGAAGTCAGAAAGATGTGTAGTGCACAAGGCAGCTTCGTAAAAAAGTAGAGTCCTGTAGATGCGGAGCGTTCAAGGTGGTAATGAAGATGATGAAGTAGACGAGCAGATGGAAAAAAGGTGAAATGCTCGAGGATGAGTGGCGATGTGCTCAAGGGTCCAGCAGCAGAGCCATGTGAAGAGGAGTGAGCTATCACGGAAGAGAGCTGGCGACGTAAAAACGTCTGTTGTCCGGAGGCGCCACTCTCCACAACTCAAGTCCGGAAGCCCAGTCGTAGTGAAAGGAAAAAGGGCAGCCTTGGAAAGAAACAGCGACGGCGAGACTTCGGGGCGCCCTTCATCATCCAACCGTGGCAGTCCAGTCAAAGGAGCCCGACGGTAGAGAAAATGAAGGTTGAATGATGAATGGAGGACGGATTGGAATCGCTCAACATGGTGCAAGCTGCTTCATCCTTGGCAACCAAGAAGACATCCACAGTCGCATACCGAAGCTGGCGCTGCCCAACCGCCAACCGATGTAGGCAGGGAATTTTATGGAAGCTGCCGACGACTGCAGATAGCGCACCAGAGGGACTGACCGTCTCCTAGAGCAGGCCTGCCATCAACCTGCTCGACTCCAAAAACGACTCCAAACACACTCATGTACTATCAAATAAAGTACAGCAAATGTTGTATTAAGCCAAAAAAAAGTGATCTTGGGATGATCTTTTTAGTGACCTTGATCTTGGGATGATGACCTTGAGCCTCACATGATCTCCCATGCATGTTTGATCAAATAACCCAATTTTACTGCAAATTATGGGTTAAATAAACAAACATTCCACTGTACGCTGACCAGTTTTTTAATGTTTTTGCAAGTCCTAAACTACCAAGATCAACACAAAAACGAAACACATATGAAAGATCAATCTATAATCTTTAAATACAACAAGTTTGGACTATACACGGTGTTCCAAAAGTCTTGGGCACATTTGAAGTCCCCATATCTCAATTACTATGAATGGTAGTAAGATAAAAGTTGTGCCATTTTAAAGCTAATTACATTAAGTTTTTGTAAAGCTGTTGATTTTTTTTTTTTTTTCAGACCCATTATTGGCGTTCACTCAACAAGAAAATGCTGGGACGCGTTTGGCAAGAATTTGACTATCGGCTTGATGTGTGTCGTGTGACTAATGGAGCTCACATTGAACATCTTTGAACATTCCATGTAAAAATTGAGATTACAAGCTTTCTGAATTTACCAGATGCGTTTTTATATCCCTAATAGTTTCGGAAATATTCAATGTCAAAATGTGCCCAAGACTTTTGGAACACCCTGTATATCTCTCATAGTTTAGGGTCAATGTCATTTCAAAGTACCTATACAAACGGACTTTTTTAACGTCTCATGGGTATACACCACCTTACCAAATTTAAGGTCTTATGGGTATACACCACCTTACCAAGTTTGGTTGTAACAGTTGAAATAGGCTCTGAGTACTTGGCCACTTTAACATTTTTGCACAGACATCATTTTTGGACTATTTAGGACTCATCTTGCAGAGATTTGCGAAAATCTGGGAAAAACATTTTGGGAGGTGAGTACTCACTCACATTGCTATGCATGCGAGTCAAGAACAGGATGAAAAAAATGTTAGACGAGACATACACATTTTAGTTTTGTAAACCATTACAAAACAAGATTTTCACATTCTGTCAGTAACATAACATTAATATTATCAAAAGTATTGTTAAAATCAATTCACCACTTCATCAGGTAACAGAATAACATGCTAACATCGAAATCCCCAAACTCTTGTGACAGAATTTTCGACATATAAAACTATTACACTTGAGTACCTGTAACTGCATTCCATTAAAAATACCCGCAACACTAATTTCTTTGGTTTCTATTGAGTACACAATTCCTGCTTCCAGCGAATTTTTTGCCAGCAATTCTTTCTGCGTGGTAACAAAAACACTGTCAAAACTCTGCCCTATATGCTGTAAAATTATATTATAACCATGATGAAAAAAAAAAATCAATCTACAATTATATTGTAACCATGATGAAAAAAAATCAATCTACAGTATAAAAAGAATCTAAATATCAATTCTGCAAGCTATATTGATTTGTTCTAAAAAAAAATAAAATAACTAGAAGGGCAAAGCCTGTGCATGCCTAGGAGTCAAGTGTGATCAATTTATAATTAGATAATTTTGCAATTATGGGCTATTGATCTAGATAGAGTCTGTGTTATTTGTGATATCATGTACTTTCTTAGTGTGTAAGGTGTCCTTCGTTTATCTGTCCTCTTTTTCCTCCCCACTGCATGTTGCATCTTCTTTCTATCGTTTTCTTTTGTTTGGTTTTATTGATTTTGACTGACAAGACGTATCATCACTTCATTGGCCAACCCGACGCATCTTTTTGGTTTTATGACTGGACTGTTCATTTTTTCCTTTCATTTGATTTTCTTTGGTGCATGTCTTTCTTGCCCCTCTGTTTCTTGTGCTTCTCTTTGTGATTGTCGTGTTTCTCCCCACTCTCTCTCACCCTCTCTCCGGATCTATTGCTCTCTTCAAAGGCAGTGGCAAAAGAGTTTTGGTATGGGTTCGAATATTAGTGGTGAACTGTGTTTCGTTTGTAAATATTGTTTGTGTATTTTTTCTCATGAGATCGGGATTATGAGGCAAGACTGAGTTTGGTAGTAACACATATATAGGTTTGTTTCAGCCTTCTTTTTTTTTTTGGTTAGTTAGATTGCTGGGTCTGAGAGAAGTTTTTAGTTCCATATGATAAAAAAGTTGTGCTTACCTGTTTGAAAGAGATAGAGTTTAAATGTGGTGTTCACCCTTTGTAGTTTTGTGGAAAGCTTTTATTTTTCCTACCATATGCTACCAAACGTTGTTGTCGCCTTTGGATTTGTGTGGTTTCCAAACGTCTTAGAGCAGTCATAAGATACTTATAGTTATTTTGCGTTTGCCTATGTTTTTGTTGCTTTGTGCAAATGATTATGATCTTTATGATTTTCTCGTTTTAGTGACTGATTTGATGCCTTTTCTGCAAATTAATTTGTTCTGATGTTCTTTAAGCTTTTGATTTTCTAATGCTTAATAGAATTCGTTTTGAGTTAGAACTTGGTCTTTTGTCAGAAAAATTATTGAGGTGACTAAATTTTATTTTTCTTTTGTGTCTTAATACAAAGTTTTACTAACACAGCAAATTGTGAGGTAAGTAGTCTTGTATTGTCATAGCAGCTCTTGGGAATTGTGTTGGCAAAATGACTCGAACAAAAAAACATACTGTTTTGAATAAGAGTTACGATGGTGAATCTTGCGCTGGTGGGGGAGGGAAGGGAAAGGCCGGGTGGCAAAATGCGGACAAGAAAAGAAAAAGCCGAACAAAGCAATCTCCAACCAAATTCCTTGATAGTGACCCACCAAGCCCTTGCACAGTTTGCAAGAAAATGGTGACAGAAGAGGGTATTCAGTGTGATAGATGTAGTGCATGGGTGCATGGAAATTGTTGCGGACTCTCACCATCAGCCTTGGACTTTTTGGCATCTTCCACGGTGGATGCAATAAAGTGGTATTGTCCTGTATGTGAAAAGGAAAAGGATCCTACAGATAAAGTGGCAGAACAACTTTCCAAACTAGACATACTTACTCAGGTTGTACTAACTCTTCAGCAACAAAATGCCCTGATACTTGAGATGCTGAAGAAAGAGAGCTGTAAGTCCATGACTATTGAGGAGAAAGTGAGAGTACAAGTGTCAGAGGCTCTTGACAGTAGGAAAGAAAGATGAGAGGATGAATAATATAGTGTTGTTCAATGTGAGTGAAAGTAAAAGTAAGGAAAGAAGGGCAGAAGATCAACATGATTTGGGAGTGGTGAAAAGCATTTTGAATGCAGTGCAACCAGAATTGGAAGTGAGTTGCCTGAATGGAAGCAGCATTACTCGTCTAGGTAGGCGGAAAGAAAATGAGGATGGCTCCAAGCCCAGACCAATCAAAGTTTCCTTCACAGAGCCAGAGATGCGCAGCTCTATACTCAGGAAGGCCTGGCGGCTTAAGAACCACCAGGAGTTTAGCAAAGTTGGCATCTCTGCAGACAAGACCCTGACTGAAAGGAAGCAGGAGAGAGAAGTACGGCTGGAGTGTGCAAAGAGGAAGGGGGATGGAGAGGATGTGGTGGTGTACCGTGGAAGAGTGATGACAACAGTTGAGAGAGAGAATCTGAGGAGGAGGGGGGAGATGGAGGTGAGAGTGGACGGAGGTGAGGCGGATGGCAGGAAGAAAGATGAGGATAGAAGTGACAGAGTTAGAAATAAAGGGGAACAGGATTCCAAGAATGAGGGTGGGAGGAGTGGTCATGGGAAGGAGACTAAAGCTATAGGGAAAGGTCAGTGTAGAGGTGACAGGGGAGTGGATGCTGGACTTCAGGGAGTGTGACTTGATGGTGATGTGGTGTGTGAGGGGGAAACTGCCGGTGATGTTGGTGGAGGAAGAAAATCTGATAGTTTATTAAGATGCATGTACACAAACGCAGATTCTTTAATAAACAAATTACCAGAATTTGAACTATTAGTAAGTGAAAAGAGGTTTGATGTGATAGCTGTCACTGAAGTGATGATGAAGAACTTATGTAATGACATTGATAATTTTGTGTTGCCAGGCTACACTTGTATGACAGTGACACAGGGCAGAGGAGTTAGTTTGTTTGTAAAAGAGGGCCTGGATGTATTCAGGTTATACGAATTAGAGAAGTGTTTTAACCCAAGTATTTTATGCAAAATAACCTTACCCAATAAGGAGTCATATGTATTCGGGGTCTTATATAGATCACCAAACTGTACTGAAGAAGAAAACGGGAGGGTCAATGTCTTGATCAATAAGCTTTTTGATGATCATGGGCGGGAGCGAGTTATTATGACTGGTGATTTTAATTATCCTGAGATTGACTGGGACCTCGAGGTTTCCAAGAAGGGTACTGAGCATCCAGCCAGTGTATTTCTTGAGACGGTACAACAGCAGTTTTTGACTCAGCATGTGAACGAACCAACTCATTATAGAGCTTTGCAAAAAGCTAATGTTCTTGATTTAATCTTAACTAATGGTGAATTTGTGTCGTCAGTTGAATTTCTCCCACCCTTAGGTAAGAGCCATCACTTGGTAATAGAATTTTCTCTTCTTGCCGGTGGGAATGCCAGTGCAGGCCATGTCCCTGTAAAATACCAGTTTACAAAGGGTGATTATGAGGGTATGAGGAGGTTTGCGCGAAAGCATGAATGGAAGAGAGAATTGCATGAGGGTTTGAATGTGAATGAGTGTTGGGATAAGATAAAGAGGATGCTGAAAGAGGCCAAAGAAATGTTCATACCAGTGAGAAAGTTTAAAGTACATGATGGAGGGGGCAAAAAGACGAATATTCCACCAGACATGCATGACAAGATTAGACAAAAAAGACGAGCCTTTAAGATGTATAAAAAATACCCTACTAAAGCTAATTACGATGCCTATGCAAAGTCTCGTAACCAGGTGAAATGGTTGTCTCGTAAGTTGGTGATGGCAAAGGAAATGTATCTGGCAAAAGAAGCTAAAAACAATCCAAAATGTTTTTATCAATATGTTTCAGACAAAACCAAGCCTAGGGAGACTGTCTCTAATCTATTAAAGTGCGACTGCACACTGACGAAGACAGACCTCGAGAAAGCAGAGACCCTAAATGAGTTTTTTGCTAGTGTGTTTACACTGGAAGATGAAGAAAATGTGCCGAACTTTGACTGTGATATGAATCTAAAACTGGATGTCATTAATGTTAGTGAAGAGCAGATGAGTAAGGCCCTGTTGCAGTTGAAAATTAATAAGTCACCGGGACCAGATGAAATTAATCCTCGGGTGCTTAAAGAATTAGCAAATGAATTGGCTTTGCCTCTCAAGTTACTTTTTGATAGAACAATGAGGGATGGCATGATACCTGATGAATGGAAGGAAGCAGAGGTTAAACCCATCTATAAGAAGGGAGACAAAAGTTTACCGGGTAATTATCGTCCTGTTAGCCTCACCTCGGTTGTCTGTAAGGTATTTGAGGGATTCGTCAGAGATGCACTGTGCTCTCACTTTGTCGAGAATGGCCTTCTGCATGATGACCAGTTTGGCTTTTCCAAGGGTAGGTCATGTGTCACTCAGCTGTTGGTGACAATAAATGACTGGATGTCCTCCTTGGATGAAGGCCACCCAGTCGACGCTGTATATCTTGACCTTAAGAAGGCATTCGATACTGTACCACATCGCAGACTTTTACAGAAACTCAAAGGTTATGGCATAAGTGGCAGCCCACTTGCATGGATAAGGAGTTTCTTGACTGACAGGACCCAGTACGTGACTGTTAACGGTAACAGCTCTGACAAAATAAGTGTTACAAGCGGTGTCCCTCAGGGGAGCGTGTTGGGGCCGACATTATTTATATATTTCATAAACGACATGCCAGAGAATGTAGAGTGTGACATAAAGATATTTGCTGATGACACAAAGGCATATACAGAGGTTGATGAAAGTGAGGAGTCTAAGGAGAGAATGCAGCAATGCATTGACAAATTGGTTGAATGGACGGAGACATGGCTACTTAAATTTAACAGTGAAAAATGTAAGGTGTTACATTTGGGCAAAAATAATCCCCAGCATGAGTACTTTATGAATGATGGTAAAGAAAGGTGTAAGATTGAGACGACTGGTGCAGAGAGGGATCTTGGAGTGATAGTGGATACAGAGCTCAGCTTTGAGAATCACATTGAGAATACTGTTAAGAAAGCCAACAAAATATCAGCCCTGCTTGTAAGAACTATAAGTAACAAATCCAAGGACATTATGGTCCCCCTCTTTAAGGCCCTTATACGTCCCATCTTGGAGTACGCTAACCCTGTCTGGTGCCCATATTTAAGGAGGCATGTTGACTTGATCGAGGGTGTCCAGCGCAGATTCACCAGGAAGATCTGTGGAATGTCAGGGCTCTCCTACGAGGAGAGGCTGAAGTCACTGAGGTTACCCAGTTTAGAATATAGGAGACAGCGGGGTGATTTAATCGAAATTTTTAAAATTGTACACAAATTGTATGATCCTTTAACCACTTGTTCTCTTTTAAATTTTAATGATGTTGGTTTAACACGAGGTCACAAATTTAAACTTACTAAAACTTTTAATAATACTCGCAAATTTAATAAGTATTTTACTAATAGAGTGGTAACCCCTTGGAATGACCTGACTGCCGAGGCTGTGGATGCTGGATCACTTAATGCGTTCAAAAATAGTTTGGACAAATTGTTTAAGGATAGCATCTACTCCACCAAGTTGGAGGTTAAAAAATTCTAAATTGGTAGGCACTGATGCCAGGGGGGTGGGTCGTGGACCCTCATTAAGATTGATTATGAGGGCCAAAGGCTTTTAGCCTGCACGCCGAACTATGCTATGCTATGCTAGGTGAACACTGTTCAGGATTTGTAAATAAGGACAAGTCAAGTTTATTTGTTTTTAGCTTGTGGTCAGTCATAATTCGATAATTATGCTGAACGTTTCGGTTTGACTAAACCTAAAGCTAGTTGTCGTCGCAATTTGTCAGACTAAGTTTTGACGAATAAGATAACTGTTTTGGTCTTTAATGAAGATAACGTTTTTTGTCGAATTATCGGCCTTATTCGAAATGTTAACCCACTTGGGTATTTATAGCGTTTTCCCCTAAAGCTTTGCGGTTTTGTCTCTGCAAAGGTAGTTAGCTACGTTTTGGGACTTCAGGTGTATTTCCTAGAATATGTTGTTAAATGTTTATGTACGTGAATTCAGTTAGAAATGTTTTACTGAGCTAGGTCATCGACGAGTATTTCCTAGTTGGCACCGTACCGAGGTTCGTTGGGTGAACGTAGCCAAATTGTTTGTATTAATGAATTGACTAATGTTAGATGAGCATAGTCAAATTGCCTTGCGCCGATTGTTTTTTGAGGCTTGAAAGAACAAACGTAGCCGAATCGTCATGCAAGTTAAAGGAACATAAAGCGTTCGTTCCTTCGTTTTGTTCTGGCTTGGTTCAACGTAACCTTTGCTAAATTGTCTTCTTTGAAATCAGCTAAAGTATTTGTCTCTAATTTATCCTCCGGTATGTGTATTCTTCCCGTCTCATTGTTTGATTGTATCTTGCTTGAATAATGGTTTTGAGACATTGTTTGGTACACTTGCTAATGTTTCTTGTGTTTGTGTTTTTTTCTTTTCGCAGTATTTTACCACACATCTACTGGCACAAGAAGTAGTTCATAGTCACGTACGCAAAATATTAGTTCTCCCCACACTGATATACACACAAACATAGGTATTATTATGTGAGATGTTGACATATTTCGTGAATGTTCTTGAACTCTATGCTGCTTCTGTGTTTCGTGTGCGTCATTACTTGACCAGGCCCTAAATACGAGGCGTTTGACAAGCGAATTGATTGATTGATTGATTGTTGCTTTAGGTCCAGCGGACTCTTCCGAGCCAAATCAGGACCGGACAACCCCCAATCCGCATAAAAGATCTGCCGAAACAACCCTAGTGGGAAAATTGAATGCCCTCCACCGGCCAGTCACTTTACAATAAAGACATCCCACGCAGGGGACGGCTGAGGCTTTACCCCAACTACTCGAACCCCCGATTACAAAAACAAAATAGAATACAAACATCATTATAAATCATCAACAAAACACATACATATAAAATGCCTATAGTGCTAAATAATACAATCATAGGAAGCCCTAGTGACCACCCGGCATAAAGCGTCCAACACTCCCAAGCTGATCCAACAGACCTCATACACAAACAAGGAGTCTTGTCCAGGAAGAGTTTTCAAGAAAAAAGGTAGGTCATTGATCTAGCGAAGAAGAAGATAGTATAGCAGAGTGATAGGACAGATCAGGAATGGGAAAGAGCAAATGAGGAAGACAGCGACAGTGGGAATTTAAAGCACTAAATTTCCATAAAGTGGGGATACTATTTATACTGAAACCCCCGGCACTCCAACGGGGGGGAACTGTTGCCTCATTGAATCAGTCATGCCTACAAAGGCAAGACAGGTTTTCAACTGGGGCTTTCACTTTTCCCTTTATAGGTTAGAACAATCTACAGTGGCAAGATTGCTCATGACCCCAAGGGGTTGACAAGCGAATGGAATCTCTTATCTAAATGGCGGCGATTACAAAGCCCATATGCTCATTATGAAAATTGCAATATTTTATATGAAAATGAGTGCCCAGAAAAATTGAAACGGTGTAATACTGACTTTGATCTTGGAACGATCTTGACCTTGACTTCAAATGGACACTAATGTACAATCAAATAAACAACAGCAAATGTTTTATCCCCCCCCCCCTTACCCCCACCCCAAAGTGATCTTGGGATGACCTTGATCTTCACATGACCTCCGATGCTCATGTATGATCACTTAACCCAATGTTGATGCATATTATGGGTAAAGTATAGAGCCATTCCACTGTACAATAACCAACTTTTTTAATGTTTTTGTATGGACTAAATTGACCTTGACCTACAAGATTAATACAAAACCAGAAAATAAACGAAAGGTCAAACTATTAAATAAGTTTGAACTTTTTCTCTCTCATAGTTTAGGGTCAAGTTCACTTCAAAGCACCGACGTGAACCGACTTTGGACAATTCCAATAACCTTGATCTTGAAGCGAAGTTGACCAAATTTGTGTAGCATGTGTGTCTCATTGATATATATCATGCTTAAAAAAATCATGTTAAATATCAAGAACTTGGTGACAAAATTAAATTTTGTGGAAAATCATTTTTTGACTAACATTTGCTGACCCTGTGATCTTGAAGTCATATATTCACTAATCATTATTGATATCCCATTGAAATACACCATCCTACCAAGCTTGATTGTGATACATGAAATAGGTTCTGAACAATTATTCCACTTGCAAGTTTTGCACAGATGGGCGAAAAAAGATGGACAGGTAGAGAAGGACAATTTTTTTTTTAATATCAATTGTGGGCTATTTAGGACTCATCTCACACATTCGCAGAATTCTTTTTTTAAATTTTTTTTAGGGGTTTGGGTGGTGGGGAGGGAGGGGAAGGTGGTGGAGTTGGGGAAACAAGTACAAAGACACACTGCTAGATGCATGTGAATAAAAAATCAGAATTAATGGACTGTCACCATTTTAATTTATTCAACATTGAAAATTAAATTACATTGAATTTCTGAGGTAACAAACTTCTTTTAATGGATGTGCACAGTTATATTTATGCATATTCTCTTCCATTTTGGTATCTAGCATAATGGTTATAAACACTTTCAGACTGAAAGTTGCAAGAATAGGTGGCAATTTCAACTTCTCCAGATGATATCAAAGACTTCATATGCTACTGCTTCACTCACTCCGGACAATATTTCGATCTTCCCATATGACACTTGTTAAAAAGTAAACATTATCAAAGAGCAACAAATATTGATTGAAAAAATGGTTTCGGTTTCACTCTGATGCAAACTAAACCATCAATTAAGCACATATCAATGCATGATTTCCCTATGGTCTTTTTCAAACATAAATTCAACACTAGGTCTACATAAATTAATGTGTGTTTCTTGCAAATGTTTAATCCAACAATATTACAATGGACCAATATGCAAAACAGTTTCAACAAATAAATGTTATTGCTCTCTACAGTTTTACATGAATTGACAAAAACAATGTGTTTTGCAAACTCTTACAGAATGCAGTGTAGTGTGCTTCTATAAAACAGAACACACATTTCCTTCTCAAGTGAGACACATGTCATTTCAAAGATACATGCACGTTTCATTTTCAAATTTCTTACAGGTCCAAGTTCAGGTAGAAAAACTTGAATGATGATGAAACTTTGCTGCTACATTTGGTGATCCTTTGGAAAGACGGATTCTGATGTTGCTGCCGTGGGAGATGTGTAACAATAGTCACAGTAATAACAAAGGTCTTTCTTCTTTGCAATGAAATGCTTTCACCACATGTGCAAGAGTAGGTCTGACTTTGCATTATTGCATTTGTTCCATATTAGACATATCTTCACCGCTGATCTCATTCAACTCATCAGAACTGTGAACTCAGCGCTTTTTCTGGATTGTCTATGCAACCAATTGCAATAATCTGATCATACGAAAAATATTGTGAGGAATGGTAAACCTAAATCTAAATCTTAACATCAAGCCTTGAAAGTTGTTTTAAATTCAAGTACACTGTGTACAAAACCAATCAAAATGTGTAAATACCAATACAGCTACAGGCTGTTTTCCCCTAGACGTTACTTTTGAAAGTACTTTTTTCTTACTTGTCATTCATTGTGCATGATACACAAATACCCACAAGCATGTTCAATCTTACACACTCTTGCACATACACGCTCAATTATATACATACACACACTTTAGTGAACAAATGTCAAAAGCAAAGAACATTCCCAACAAATTTACAATATACAACAAGATTGTGAGAAATACATCAGACAAAAATGTATGCATAAACCGACAAAATAAAGGAAGAAAAAGACCAATGTTATTAAACTAGCAATGACTATAAATGTACACAAATGAGAAAAATGGGCAAGTGGTACTGCTACGTTCTCACTTTCTGCTTCTTCCGCCTTGGAGGGGTGGTGGCTTCATCGTCGTCAGAAGCCTTGAAGGAACCATCAAGGAGGTCTGCCATAAGTGGGTCATCTGACTGTGGATACTTTTCCAAGTATTCAACTGTAATAAAAGAAATAATAATATAATAATGGACATTTATATAGCGCTATTACTTGTCTTTTTATAGACAAGCGCATAGCGCTTTACATGAAAGGAAAGAAACAAACATGAAACAACTTACAATATTGCATTAGAAATTATACAATGAGAAAAAAAATAAAATAAAATAAAACCAAACACACAAAATCAAACAAAATACATAAAAAGTTAACTTTCTGCAAACAAGTCATCACAATCACAGCAAATCCACAAGCATAGCCAAAAGCAGAACAAATATGAGCTGCGGCTAGGGTCTATAGAATGAAGGATTTAGTCAGGATAGTAGAGTTTGAAGAGGTGAGATTTTAGAGCTTTCTTGAATGAGGGTGTGGTCTGCTTGTGTCTGATGTTGGCTGGAAGAGTGTTCCATTGTCTGGGTGCACAATAGGTGAATGCCCGTTCTCCGTACATTTTGGTGTTGGTTTTTTGAATGCAGAGTGTGCGAGAGTCAGAAGAAGAGCGAAGAGTGCGAGAAGGGACATAGACTGACAGCAGATCTGACAGATATGAAGGGCAGGTTCCAGAGAAGAAATTGTGGCACAGTACGGACAGTTTGTATTTAATGCGGGCCTCTATGGGTAGCCAATGAAGCTTACGGAGTAGTGGAGTGATGTGATCGCGCTTTTTTGCCCTAAAGACTAGCCTAGCAGCACAATTCTGGACTTTTTGAAGTTTGTCTATGAGATGACTCGGGCAGGAAGCCAGTAGGGCATTACAATAGTCTAGCCTAGACAAGACTAAAGCACAGACTAAGGTGATGGTTGCTTGAAGGGTTAAGTAGCACCAAAGTGAATTAAACTGTAGGATTGACTGGTTGCTAGCTTCTAATAAGTGATAATGTAATTATGGTGGTATACTGCATAGACTTTGGAGCATTGAGCAAACAAATAGAGAAACTCACTCAAAAGCCACACATAAAATCCCTGTAAGGACACAGAAAGTAGTAATCTCACATGCATTAATATGTAACCACAACTGTTGTCCTATCCTATCCTATCCCGTAACTTGGAGGTCGTAGTGGCACCACAGATGATCGTTTAACCAGCGTACTCCATCATCTTTCGGTCCTCAGCAACCCTGATGGTTTCGCTCATTGTCAAACCAGTCCATTCTCGAATGTTGTCCTCCCCCCTCTTTTTTGGTCTCCCTCTTCTTCTACCTTTGCGCTGTGCCTTGCAGGATGGTCTTTGCAAGACCCGATGACCGGGCCATACCATCGGAGTTTCTCCGAACAACTATTATACTATTATTAAAATAATTTGAAAAACAAGTAACCAACACTTAAAATGTGTCATATTTTTATATGCTTGAAGGTATTTCTGCACGTTTGTATATATTGTTTTCATATTGTGATCAAGATTATTTTTTTATTGCTCCAAGAGTGCAGTTAAGAAAAACATCCGCAGTATACCTCCTGGGATGGATGAATGAATGAATGAATATTTATTAACCTCATAAACATTTCCACACAAAAAGCATGATCACAACACTAAGGTAAAAATTTTCAACCAAAAATGGAACACTAATAAAACGGTAAACTAAGAATTAATTTCATATACTATACCATGACTCAAAAATGCAATGTTATTGGCGTTGCTAGGTAATGCCCATCAAAGAGGAAGCTGATTAAAAAACAAACATCCATAGAGTTGCTTCCCTTGCACCCTCAAACCCCTGTACGTCCCGTGCTATGGTACTCACATAAAACGCTCACGCAAAAGTCGTAAACTTTAGACCTTTTTTGGCACTTGCTAGGTTTGGTTGTGCCTACGCTAAGCTCTGTGTTTTGCTAGTCTACTGTTTCATTGCCCTGAAGTTTATTGTTGCTGCCGCCGACTGGGGATTGGGTCTTTGCATTATGTCTAAGCGCAGTTGTTTGTCAGAGTCTGCCCCGTCTCTGCGGAGTCTAAATTTTCGGCTGTTCCTTCTTCTCGTGCTAAGACAAGTCGTGTTTCGGTCTGTTCTGTGCCGACTTCAGTTGCATCGGCAGCACCCTCTAGGGCAAAGTTTGCTTCGCCCCCTTCCGTGGTGTCTGTGTTGTTACCTGATAGACGTGACCTCTCGGTACCTTTGTGCCAGCCTTCTGTTCTCTTCTGTTGACAACACCTCGGAGTTGCTGTGTTGTGCTTCGCTGTTGTCCACTCCTCGGCCGCCTACTTCCGGTTTTCGTATGGGATCTTCATCATTGTCTACTACTTTCAAGGTTAGTAGAAGTGGTGTCGGTAGTGAGGTGGGGAGTGCCGGTAGTGAGGTGAGGGGTGGCTCCTTTGTCTTGCCAGTCCTTGGAGCCGTTTCTGGTCGAGGTTTATGACCAGAAACACACGGGTGGTCGCTCTAGTTTAGGACCACTTCCGTTATCCGGCAGGGATGCGCCGGCTGGTCCAGATAAGCTACCTGCCGAAGCCTTCCCACCTGTTTCCGTAGACAGGATTCAGCTTGGGTCAGGACTTCTGGCTAATGTCGAACTTGAAACTTTAAAAGCACTGCTTGCAGTTTTAAGTCCAGCTGCGACAGGGAATGTGGCTTCCGGTCTGGGGTCCTTAGCGGCCTCGGTTTCCGGTTTATTCCAAGCCTCTCCCTTCCAACTCCCGTTGTATGCCACTTCCGTTTGCGGTCGTGGGGAGGGGGCTCTGGTTTCCGGTACGATGCAATTGTTTTCTTCTTACGTTTTCGGTTTGACACCAGCATTCTCAGGTCAGCCTCATGTCTATGCCACTTCCGTTTTAGGTTGTGGATCAGGGGCTCTGGTTTCCGGTACGGATGGGACAATTTTTTCATTACCTACTTCCGTTTCAGCCCATTCTGATTCCGTTTTTTGTCCTTCTGGAACACATTCAGGGGCCGGTTCGGCTCTCCGTTTTCTGGTCCCTGTGGGAGTACCAGCTTCCGGATTGGGTGGGGCACATGTGGTTGGCCCTACCCCTGTTTCCGGTTTCACTGAGTCTGGGCTCCAGTTAGGTCATGATGATCTGGTGATGCTTTCTCCGGATGCTGATGAGCCTTATAGGGACGACTTTGAATTTTCTGTGTCGTCACCTGATCCTTGTGGCCTGGACAGTTCGGACAGACAGTCCCTTTCGCCGGATTCTCTTTTTAAGGAAGCCATTCAGCAAGCTGCGCATTTTTGTCCACAGGTGGTGGAAGAGGTTTCGGTTTCACAACCCCTTCTCCATTCCTTTTTAGGCGAGGCTCATGCTTCCGCCGAGACTGATGAGACTCTCCTTGCCTTTGGGGAGTCTCCTAGCATTACATTTTTTGAGAATTGGGCTTTTTCTAAGGTTCGCAGACTTTGAGAGGGTGAGGCCCCATCCTCTTCAATTGAAGATATTCCTCAGTTCCCCAGAGCTTCCCTTTATGGGCTCTTTTGTGGGTTTGCCTTCGGTGGCTGGTGTTCATCGGAAATTTTTCTTGAGAACGATTCTTCCGAAGTCGTCTTTTCTGGTTTCCCAGGATGATCTTGCTCTTTTGAGGGGCCAGAAACATCGGCTTCCTCAGCCGGTGACATATGTCACTTTGGTACGAGAGACTTTTCAGGACACCGAGGTTCCTGAACATTTTTTGTCCTTAAGGTTTAGCAACCTATGTTTGGGATCTGAGAACCTCGGGGAACAAAGTCATTGAACCTCCCCATACCTTCCACTTAAAAAAGGCCATTAACAAAAGTACATGACTCACATTAGGCCTACACTGTAGTGCAGCTGCACACTAAATCATTCCTTTTGTTTTGGTTTACCCCTTGACCCCAGCCACTCCTGGAATTCCACATTGAAAGCAGCAATAGAGTTCTCTTAGCTAAGATTACGGTTGCTACTATGAGGCACTGTGGGACCTGACTGTACCTTGATAATGTAAGGTCAAATGAGGTGAGTCTGCAAACTTAAGTTATCCTTTTGTTCAGAACTGCCTATAGTTCTCTATGAAAAGTGTGGGTCTTGTAATATCAATAAGCAGCTTTCTGCCTCTTTGAACAACATGGGTCTTTTACGACCTGTGCCATCAGTTAAGGAATAACCACAAAGGACACTCTTTAATATATATATCTGACCTCCACGACTCATATCATCTTGAGTGCTATAATTAACACATTAATTAATTAAATACCTTTTCGATTAGATTAAAACCATTTTGTGTACTGGTGCATACCTAAAAGATTGACACATATTCTGGAGATCATTGATTTCTGTTGATTAGTTTAGGAGAAATTGATTTTTAGCATCTCTGGTTCCTCGGTGACCCAGTCCATGGCGAAAGTTACTGAACTCAGGGTTCCCACTTACTGGCAGTAAAAAAATTCAAGGGGTTTTCAAGGGATTATTCTCTATTTAAAAAATATTTCGCATATATTTTACAGTTCATTTTAATTAATTTACTTCACTTTCTTCTCTTGAGTTTGTTAAAACAATGTTTTGTCCACAATATTTTAACACATGTTGCATTAATAATTTTTACTATTTCGTACAAGGTTCACAGTAGGCCTGCTTTTCAAAAATTATATAATTTATTTAAGGCTCTCCATTTCCTTCTCAAGAGTGGCTATTTGGTTTTGCTTTTCCTTTGCTTTGCTTCTCAAAGCACTGCTTTTGCTGATGAGGAGCCACTGCTGCTTGGTCTCTCCTTCCTCGAGCAATCTGTCAGACTCTGACATGAGATCTGACACATCTCTTTCTAATCTCCTCTTCTTGGCTTTCATTTTTGACATTTGTTCCTCTTCCTTTCTTCTCTTGTCGCCAGCTTTTTTCTGGTCCACAATACTTCAGCTTCAAGCACTTCGGTCCCCGAAATTGATGTGGGGATGCTAGGCTGGCATTGTTTGTTTGCTGGTGTGGCAGCTGTCTGCAAAGATGTACTTGCACTTGCAGACACGAATTCTGCAAGCTTTACAACAGGTTTGCTTGCTTTCTGAAGTTCCATGTGCTTTTTTCCTTTCGTGTGGCTTACTACAGCCGCCTCTCCCATTGCACGAACATCGACATTTTTTTTGCACAATTTGCAATAAAATGCATGCTTGTCTTCCACCTCCTTTATCCAAAAGCTGAACTCCTCCTTCTTCAGCCATGACTTTTGAAAAACGCAACTGCCCTTCGGCATTTTCAGCAACGAAGACAGAAAATCAAACAGGCGAAACAGCGGAAGTTTTTACCGGAAACAAGAAGTTCGCATAGCAATAATTAGAGTTATGTCCCTTGTTAGCAGACGACCAATTACGACCATTGTAACCGGCATCGACGATCGGTAGAAAATCGTTTTATTTAAACAAGGGTTGTTTTCTTTCTTTTAGAAAAAAAAAAAAAACCTTGTTAAAAAAAAAGTTGTTAGATAGGCAAGCGATTTCACAATGGTAATTTTCAAGGGGTTTTCAAAGGGAAGCCGATATTTCGCTGATTTTCAAGGGTTTTTCAAGGGTCTCAAGGGTCCCCTCAATTTTCAAGGGATTTCAAGGATTTCAAGGGGCCGTACGAACCCTGTGAACTTGTCATTCCTTGATGCATGATAGACACATATCCTATAAAATTTGGTCAACCTCACTACAAGGTCAAGGTCACTGGAGCTTTCCAAATCAGTAAAGGTAGTTTGAAGTGACCTTGACCCTAAACTATGACAGATATAAAGTTTAAACTTGTATTTAGAGATGAGAGATTGATCTTTCATGTCTGTTTCGTTTTTGTCTTGATTTGAAAGGTCGTCATTTTAGGCCTTGCAAAAAAAAACATACAAAAAAATAGGTCATCATGCAGTGGAATGGCTGTTTATTTAACCCATACTATGCAACAACATTGGGTTATTAAATCAGATGTTCACAAGTGACAAGAGGTCACATGAGGGTCAAGGTCATCCCAAGGTCAGTTTTTTGGCATAATACAACTTTTGTTGTACTTTTTGATAGTACATGTGTATTTGGAGCCAGAGGTCAAGGTTATCTCAAGGTCAAGAGCTAGGAAAAATCAAAGTCAGTATTTGCATTTTAATGCACCCTTTCATTTTGTTCTTTCTGGGAATTCATTTTCATATTAAATATTGCGAGTTCCATAAGAAGCATTTGAGTCATATGGGCTTTGCCCTTCTAGTCTAACATTTGTTGATCCTGTGACCTTGACATTAAAGTGGTCATTCATTCACTGATCAATTTTGAGGTCTTATGGACATCGTCCTACTAAGTTTGATTGTAATACATAAAATAGGTTCCCAGTCCTTAGACCTTTAAAAGTTGTGCCCAGATGGCTGGCCGGCCCCCCCAATTTTTTTTTAAAGTTTTGCACACAAGGCCACATATATCTATATCTATATATATATATATATATATATATATATATATATATATAATTAAATAAATATCACTTTTGACTCACATATATATATATATATAATTAAATAAATATCACTTTTGACTCACATGCATAGTAATGTGAGTCGATGTACTCACTCCTCCCACCCACCCAAAAATAAAAAATAAAAAATTTCGATTCTTGCACATTTGTGCGAGATGAATCCTAAATAGTCCAAAAATGACACATACAAAGAAGTCTGTCCATCCGTCTGTGTCTGTCCACCGTCTGTCTGTGAAAAAAATTTAAAGTCACTAAGTACTCAGGAACCTAGTTCCACTATCACAACCAAATTTGGTAAGATGGTGTATACTCATGAGACCTCATAAATGATCAGTGAATTAATGACCACTTCATGATCAAGATCACAGGAGTTACACAAATAATAGTAAAATAGTGACCATTTTTTCAAAAATTTCTTTTTTCTAGGTTATTAAAATTGAATTTATGATTCTTTGAAGCATGATAGATACCAATGCCACACACTATACAAATTTGGTCACATTCACTCTAACTCTAAGCTCACCGGAGCTGTCCAAAGACGGTTAGTATACGTAGTTTGAAGTGACCCTGACCCTAAACTAGAAAAGATATAAAGTCTAAACTTGTATTAACAGATGAGAGAATGATCTTTCATTTGATCTTTCATTCATCTTTCATTTGTTCCATTTGTGTGTTGATCTTGAATGTCAAAATCATTTTAGGCCTTGCAAAAACCCAAAAAAAAATAGGTCATTGCACAGTGGGATAACTGTTTATTTAAGTCATAGTATGCAAAGGCATTGGGTCATTTGATCAGACATGCACGAGACCACATACGGGTCAAGGTCATCCCAAGGTGAAGGCCACAGAAGGTCATTCCAAGGTCACTATTTGTTTAGCATAATACAACTTTTGCTGTAGTTTATTTCATAATACTTTTAGTGTATTTGGAACCGAAGGTCAAGGTCATCTCAAGGTCAAGAGAGAACGATCAAAGTCGATACTACTTGGCATTTTAATGCCACCTTTTCATTTTGTTTTTCCTGGGCACTCATTTCCATATTAAATATTGTGAGTTCCATAAGAAGCCTGTGAATCATATGGGCTTAGCCCTTCTAGTTGGACCAGTTAGGACTTAACTTGAACAGCTTTGTGAAAATCTGGATGTTTTTATTTTTTTATTTTCTTGCTAGTATTTACATAAACTACAGCAACAGATGTATTATGCCAAAAACGTTATCTTGGGATGACATTGACCTTCAATGACCTTAACATTGGGATGACCTTGACCTTCACATGACCTCTGATGCTCATGTATGATCAAATAACCCAATGCTATACTTGGGGGTCATTCCACTGTATGATGATAACTTGTTTAATGCTTCTGTAAGGCCTAAAATGACCTTGACATTCAAGAGCAATATAAAAATACATATGAAAGAACAATCTATTATCTCTGCATTCAGAAAGTTTGGACTTTTTATCTCTCAGTTTAGGGTCATCACTTTATAGTACCTATATGCAATTGTTTAAAGCTCCAGTGATATTGACCTTGGAGCAAATTTGCATGGCATATGTGTTCATTAAGAGCTATCATGCATCAAAGAATTTATGTTCAATATTAATATAAAATGACAATTTTCCACTAAATTTAACCTTTTTCCTATTATTTGGTGACCCTATGACCTGGACCTTGAAGTGAAGTCATTCATTCATTGATCATTTTCGAAGTCTCATGGATACACCATCCTACGAAGTTTGGTTGTGATACATGAAATTATAGGTTCAGAAAAATTGCCACTTCCAAGTTTTGCATAGACCGACAGATGGACGGACAACTGATGGCCACTTTGTAAAAGTTTTTTGTTAATATCATTTTTTGAGATATTTAGGACATCTCACACAGATGTGCACAATTATGGAAAACAATTTGGTGGTGAGGGTGGGCAAATCTGATATTCCACCGTCTGTAATAGCAATTTCTTCAGATCGCAGCACTTCGATTGAAGAAAAGGCTTGTGATAGCACCCTGTATTATTATTATTATTGACATTAGTTGCCCTTGCTTGAACTGATAAAACACTTCAAAATAGTTCTTTTGTCTACATTTTGTTCAAATTTGTTTCAATTCCATCACATGTGCTGTAAACATCCTGATGCTCATGTCCTAAACTAATAAGTGCCAGCTACACAAATACACCCAGCACACCTGACGATCCCTTCTTCCCATCCCCGGTTGCCCAGAATTGTGCTCAGTCATCTGGGAGTCCCAAAGGTTACAAGTGGGCACCTCAGGCGGCTTGAGTTAGATTCTGTATCGGCCAGTGCCTTGCGCAGCTTTAGATCCTGTATCAACCAGTGCCTTGAGCAGCTTTTGAGCTGAAAAAGCATTATGTAAATAAAATAAATACTTCTAAACACACAAACTATACATTACTTACTTTTAGCTATAATTTCTTCGTTGCTCTGCTTCATCTTGTCAATATCTTGTTGGTTCCTGACATTCTTTTCTCTCATTGTAGAGATGTATTCAGCAGCTTTCTTCAAGATCTGTGCCCTTGACACCTGCCGGTCATTCACAGTCTGATTTTCATTAGTGTTATCCAGCCACCTTCAATATTAATTCAAATATTAATTCTAAAAAATGATGTAATTGTTTCTTTTAACCAAAACTGAACTTTCTTCAACTTATAGCATTTGGTTGCCCACAAGAAGAAGAGAATCCCTTAAAGGGAATAACTCCTTTAATTACAGAACTGCACAACTCTGGGACAAATTACCTTCAGACGCTAAACAAGCTAACAAGCAAAATAACCTTATAAAACATCTAGAAAAAGTAAGTTTCATTGTGGACTCACTATTAATTTGATTACGTTTATTCCCAAAACAAATTCAAGTAAAATAATTTTATTGTGAAGACAATGCTCATATTTTGGAATTGAGATAAAACACAGACCCGTATGTATACAAACATGATGAGACAGACAATGGTTATACACAACAAGAAAAGAAACAGCCATTCAAATGTATTTCCAGAAGAAAAAAAAACAGCAGAAAAATAAACATTTTCAAAAGTGTTAAAATTTTCTTGGCAGTGTTTCAACTTGGATTTATCTTAACAAAGCAAAAAAAACAAAAAAACATGCGAAATATTGGCTCAGCCAGGACAAAACATGTTTAAAAATGGGAAAGCACAATGACCTTGACCTTTGGGAAAGTACAAATATGAATGACCTTACACGCTTAGCATTAGCTATATACACAATGAATTTTCGATCAGCTATTGTTGAGAATAACTTAGCACGATCCGCACCAGAAATAACATCGTCATAGGAACCTGGAATGTCAGGACCCTAAATGCGGAGGGAAAGTTAGAAGAACTGGCCCACAAGATGGACCACTATCGACGGAACGTTTTAGGGATCAGCGAACTGCGCTGGAATGGCATAGGTGAAACTATGACCGACAAAGGCCACAAGCTTTATTTCAGCGGTAGAGATGATAGGCACAAACACGGAGTTGGATTCTTGGTCCACAAGAACATTCTAACCACTGTCATGGGTTGCCACCCAGTCTCAAGTAGACTCATTACCATCCGTCTGAGAGCAGCCCCTTTCAACATCACCATCATCCAGGCCTACGCCAAAACATCAGACTAATATGACAGCAAAGTGAAGGATTTCTATGACAATCTACAGGCTAATCTACAGGCTGTCCTTGACCAAGTGCTGAAGAAGAACATAGTCATAGTGGAAGGCGACTGGAATGCCAAGGTTGGCCAAGATGCACACCACAACTGGGGAGACACATGTGGACCCCACAGCAATGAGACAAATGACAGGGGTCTGAGACTGTTGGAGTTTGCCAGATACAACAATCTGATACTGGCAAACACGCTTGGTCTCCACAAAAACTCCAGACGATGGACATGGCACAGTCCCGGCGGGGAGCATCACAACCAGATCAACTACATCACGGTCAAGAAACGCTTCAGATCAAGCATCAACATTGGCAGAACATGTACTTTTCCAGGACCAGACATCGGAAGTGACCACAATCTCGTGATGTCTTTCCGGCTTCACTGTGCACTAGACTGAAGTTCGACCTGGACAAACTGCAAGACCCGAAGGTGGCAGAACTATTTCAGGCCACAATTGGAGGTAAATTTGCACAACTGCTCATTTTGGGAGCCAGTGAAATAGATGTCAACACCATGACCATCACCTTCAACTTAGCTGTGACAGATGCCGCCACAGAGATCCTTGGAAAGCACCGGCCAAAGAGGAAGCTGTGGATCACACCTGAACTTTTGAACCTGTGTTATAAATGAAGCGAGATTAAAAAAAGAAAAAGAACACCTCACAGGGAGCTGATGCCTACCAAAAAATCAACAATGACATCCGAAAATGCATGCGCACAGCAAAGGAGAACTGGATAGAAGAGCAATGCCAGGAAATAGAGAACAGTCTAAACAAGAACAACAGCAAGAAGGCCTACCACCAGACTGTAAAGTGGCTGACAAGTGTTAAACAGCCCAACGTCTCCACGATCAAAAGCAAGTCTGGCATATGCCTTACAGAAGAACAAGAAGTCTTGGACAGATGGACAGAGTACTGCTCTGACCTTTACAACCACACACCAAAACGGAGACCCATCAGTTCTAGCATGTCTAGAGAACAGAGAAGAAGAAATCCTCCCAATTCTCCGAGAAGAAGTTGAGGCAGAAGTGCAATGAGAAGAAGTTGAGGCAGAAGTGCAATCGCTGAAGAAGGGGAAGTCAGCTGGAGTGGATAACATACCAGCGGAACTGCTTCAAGCAGGAGGAGAAGCGATGATTAATGTCCTCCCCATTATCTGTACCAAGATTTGGCATAGTGGGGAGTGGCCTACACCATGGACCCAGTCGCTTGTCATCACTCTTCCCAAAAAAAGGTAACCTTCAGGAATGTGAAAATTACCGCACCATCAGCAATTCCAGCAAGGCCCTCCCAAAAATAATACTCAACAGGTTGAAACCCCAAGCTGAACAAATCATAGCTGAAGAACAAGCAGGATTCAGGGCAGGGCAAAGTACCACTGAACAGATTTTCAACCTCAGAATAATCTGCGAGAAATACCTACAGCACCAACACCTTTATCATGTGTTCATAGACTTCAAAAAGGCATTTTACCAAGTGTGGCATGCAGCTCTGTGGGCAACCAAGACAGTGTACAACATCAACCCTAAAATTATTGAAGTCATCAAAAGCCTGTATGACAAGGCTACCAGCGCAGTCCTCCACAACTGCGCCATCGGAAACTGGTTCAGAAGAACAATCGGTGTGCGTCAGGGATGCCTACTCTCTCCAACACTCTTCAACATCTTTCTAGAGCGCTTCATGTCAGATGCCCTTGCAGACCACGAAGGCACAGTCAGCATAGGGGGAAGAGCAATCTCCAACCTTCATTTTGCGGATGACATTGATGGATTGGTTGGAGAGGAACAAGAACTTGAACAGCTGGTACAGAGGCTTGACACCTCCTCCAGAGCCTATGGAATGGAAATAAGTGCAGAGAAGACCAAAATGATGACCAACAACACCAATGGCATCAACACGGACATCAAAGTCCAAGGCCAATCCCTCAACACAGTGCATAGCTTCAAATATTTAGGAGCCATTGTATCAGACAATGGGTCCCGACAGGAAGTCCTCTCCAGGATCGCACAAACAACTGCTGCCCTGGCGAGGTTGAAGCCAATTTGGAAAGACAGGACCATCAGTCTACATTCCAAGGTAAGGCTGCTGCGCTCCTTTGTCCATCTTCCTATACACTTGTGAAACATGGACCCTCACAGCAGATCTCCAATGAAGAATACAAAGCATGGAGATGAGGTGCTACAAAAGACTTTTGGGCATTTCCTATACCCAGCACATCACCAACGACGAAGTCCAACAGACCATCACACAAGCCATTGGACAACACGATGACCTGCTCAGAGTGGTGAAAAAATGGAAACTCCGATGGTATGGCCACGTCACCAGATCCTCAGGTCTTGCAAAGACCATCCTGCAAGGCACAGTGCAAGGAGGTAGAAGAAGAGGGAGACCGAAAAAGAGGTGGGAGGACAAGATTCGAGAATGGACTGGTTTGACACTGAGCGAAACAATCAGGGTTGGTGAGGACAGGGAAAGATGGAGTACGCTGGTTAAACGATCATCTGTGGTGCCCCTACGATCTCCGAGTTATGGAATAGGATAAGATGGGATAGTCTTTTAATGTCTCTGATCTGTCTGGATACTCTCTCAAACCACTTTTCCAAGACAAAAGGGGAAATCTTTTGGTTTTCTTTGATCATCCTATCAAGAAGCGTGGCCAAGTTTTGAAAAGGCCAGATTACTTGGCCTGGCGTCTAGTTTCAGTGTCGGAATCAGTTGTGTCCAGTATCTTTGTCCAGTCCATCATACGTTCTTTTCAGAATTGTTGTTTTTGTTTGTGTAGTCAATGAAGCGTAGGCTCAATGATGGCAGAAATAAACGGTCACCCTAGGAGAGCTGACGTGCTAGGGAAGGGACAATGGATGTTCAGTGATCTCTGCCAAAAATGGGTGCGATAGCTTTCTTGTGGAAAGAGTCTGAAGTGAGCCTGAGCTGACAGTGAATCGGACATGATTACAACATACATTACATTACATGGTTATTGCTTTAGGTCCAGCGGACTCTTCCGAGCCAAATCAGGACCAGAGGGGCGTTATCTTAAAATATTATAAAATTGATCAAATCTTAAAAAACAAGATTGTCACTCTTAAATATTCAAACAAAATTTCACACGCAACCTCTTGAAAAAACTGCTTTAAATCTGATGTATTAAAAATATGTTCTCTTGCTTCAAGCAAATCACTATAATCAGTCTTACTAATGCAATCCAACCAACACAAACCAACATCAAGTAAAAATTAAAACAAGTGTTGACCTTTGTATACTTTAAAAATCTCTTTGAAAGGTATTGAACCAAAATATGTTTCTCTTGCATCAAACAGATCAGCACACTCAGATAATGAAATGGCGAACGGAAAAGGATTTATTACATGCAAAGCACCATGGTGGTTCTTATCCTTTTAAAAGGAAACTGGGTGCCATAAGTATGCCCAATATAAAGGCGAGACAAAACTGTTTCTTCTTTGCGAGTGGATGCAAATTTAGGCAAAGAGGCTGACAAATCGGGAAGAAAATGAAATAATTTGTTATTGATATGGTTAGACCAGTCAGTCTGCCACAGCCGTTTACAATAAGATCCAGTCATACAACGCAGGTCAGAGTAAGGAACAAACTGGAAAATCTCTGAAGGGAAATCGAGATGCAGAGCTTCTTAAACCGCATTGTCCACTGCAATATTGCCGCGGATGCCCATGTGACCAAGTACCCACATAAAAACTATCTTTTTACCTTAGATAAGTTGTGTATGGAGGTCATGGATCTCTGCCAGAAAAGGGTGTGATATCTTTCTCGTAAAAAGAGCCTGGAGTGCTGACAGTGAATCAAATTTCTGCACAAAATCTGGGTTGAGAACAGTCATAAGCGGGGTTCATGGGATCAGTTTTTAATTTTAAATAGTAATTCAATGATAATTTTGTACTTCTCAGCTCCAGCGGCGGTTCGTTAGTTTCCACGTAAAGGCTTTCACAAGGGGAGGTGCGAAATGCACCCAAAGCAATGCGTGATGCCTGATGAGCAACTGGATCTAACATTTTAAGATAAGACTTTCTAGCAGAACCATAAAGAATGCAACCATAATCTAACTTGGGTCTAATTAAAGAACGGTATAACAGCAATAAAGTTTTCCTGTCAGCTCCCCAGGCTGTACGACTGATAACCTTGAGCAAATTTCAGGCCTGTTGACATTTAGTTTTCAAATCTTTCAGATGGGGAAGGAAGGATAACCTTTGATCAAAAATAACACCCAAAAATTTTACTTGTTGGACCGTCTTTATTGGCATTTTATTGAGAGTAATATTAGGATCTTGAATAATTCCCCGGTGCTTGGCCGGAAAAGTGAATACATTCGGATTTTGCTTCAGAAAATTTAAAACCATTTTGTAATACCCAGTCTTCAACAGCACTGACACATAACTGTCGCTGACGTTCTGCAGATGCCAAGGTTTTACCTTTGGCTACTAATGCAAAATCAACAGACAAAGAATTGTCAATTCCCCATTTCACTGAACGAACAATATTATTTATTTTAATATTAAACAGCAAGGAAGACAAGATACTACCCTGAGGCACCCCAATCTCCTGTTCCCTCATATCTGATAAAGATCCTCCAACCTTAACCTGAAATATTCTGTCCGTTAGGAAATTGGATATAGAGAGGTAAATGTCCCTTCAAACCCATTTCTTGCAAATCTGAAAGAATGCCATATTTCCATGTGGTATAGTACGCTTTTTCCAAATCAAACATGATGGCAACGACATGTTCACCCTGGACAAACGCGTTACAGATAAAAGTTTTCAGTCGCACCAGGGGATCAACAGTACTTCGACCACTTCGAAAGCCACACTGGGTGTTGGATAATATATTATTTGTTTCGAGATACCACAGTAAATGAAAATAAACCATTCTTTCCAGGATCTTGCATAAGCAGGATGTTAAGGCTACTGGTCTGTAGTTTGTTGGATTAGTATGGTCTTTGCCAGGTTTAGGAATGGGTACAATAATGGCCTTTCTCCAAGAGGGAGAAAAGGTGCTGGTGATCCAGATCTGATTGAAGATGTCCAGCAGTTGAGACCGTGAGTACCTTGTTAAATGTCGCAGAAATTGATAATGCACATCATCCGGTCCAACTGCTGAATCTGCACTTTTGTTAATTGCATCATCAAGCTCAACTAATGAGAACAAAATGTTGTAGTCTTCAGAATTATGAGAGGTTAAATTTAATCATTAAATCACATTAAGAAAATGTGTTTTAATAGTTTGAAAAGAAACAGAATAATTTTCAGAGGAAAAATGTGCAGCAAAAGAAGAGGCCAAAAGATCAGCTACTGGTTTTTTATCTCCAATTATGTCCCCATGCAAGTAAAGGCATGGGCTGACCTGTTTGTTACTTTTATTTTTGAGTTTGCGGACCACTTTCCAAACCTTCAACAGTTTCACTTTCGAATTTAGAGTGGAGCAGAAATCTCTCCACGATTCTCTTCTCTTACGTTTGAAGAGCTGTCGACATTGGGCTCGCAAACGTTGGTGGTTCTGTTTATTTTTAGAGCTTGGGTGTAAATACATCATTCTTAAAGCTTTTTTACGGGCTTCCTGAAGTTTTTTACATTCATCATCAAACCAGGGATTTTTAAGTGTATGAGATTTTGATGAAGTTTGCGGAATGGACTCCTGGGCACTGTTTATAACTATGTCAGTGTAGAGCTGTATTGGGTCTATGGCATGTGAAAATTCCTGTTTCTTAGCATGTAACTGAACCTCAGACAGTTGGAAAACAGACTCCATTTAGCTTGTTTCAGTTTCCACCTGCCATGAGTTTGCTCAAGGTTGTCTGAATCATGTTTTAATAAAACCGGAAAATGATAGCTGCCATGAAGATCTTCTAAACCTGTCCATTTAAAGTCCAAAAGTAGGAAGGGATCACAGATCGATATATCAATGTGGGATAAAGAAGCAGTTCTCGAACAGGAAAAAGTTGGAGCACCCTTGTTCAAAGTTACCACATTCAATGAGTCTAAAATGTCTTCAATTATTTTCCCCTGAGAATCGGTAGATCGCTGCCCCACAGTGGAGAACATCCATTAAAGTCTTCCAACAACAAAAAAGGGGTAGGTAATTGTTGGATCAAATTCTTAAGGTCATTTTTATTTACTTTTATTGATGGGGTCAGATATATGGAACATACTGTGAGGGACTTGAAAAGAGATACTCTGGCTGCTACTGCTGATAAACTTGTGTTGAGTGAAATTGGGTGAAATGGGAGGTTTCTCTGAATAAAGAGTGAAACAACTCTGGAAGATAGACAATTTAGTGACGAGTAACCAAAGATATCTATAGGCTGTCTTTCTGACAAGAGAGTCCTGAATGGCCAACACCTCAGGTCAGCAGACAGCATAACTCCTCATAATTTGCTCTTATCCCGCATATATTCCATTGTAAGATAGCCATAAAAATTAAGTAAAAGAAAGATAAATATTTCATCCCTGAGAGCACAATTATGTCTCTTAAGTTTTCTGATCCTCATCCATCTTCTCATGGTCCACCAATGCCCCGAAACGGTTCTCCGTCTCGAGAGGTTGATAGTGCTTGGAAGAAAGGGGTCCAGGCTTTTGATTTTTCTTCAAACTCCGGATCCCAAACTGTCAGCCGGCCTCCTCCCCCTCTCCCCAGCACTGGTTCTTGGATCTTCTCTCTCCCTCTCACCCTTTCCAACTTTTCCCTCTCCTCCCCTGACACTCCCCTGCTGAGCCACTAAGATCTTGGCCGCCTCTGCGAACACCCGGTCGCTTAAACCTGCCGTCGATGTTGTGGCAGCCTGAGGCATGGCCTACCTCGCGACAGGTGTGACTGCTTTAGAAACGGCCGCCTGTGTGTTGGGATTGACAGTTTTGGACGTGACCGTCAGCACGTTCTCCAGTGTATCTGATGGGGCTGGAGAACCCCCCCTGGGACCAAACTAGATTGTCCATCCGTTTGCACAATGCTTCCAAAATCTGCATCATTTTATTCATAGTGATTTCCATTGCCAGGTGTGTACTAGGTTCCGCATGAGGTGTGGAACCCGCCACAGACGCAAAGGACCTCTCTCGGATAACCGGCCTACTTTCCGTAACTTTTTTTCCTCGCATCCCCGAAAGAGCAGCTCTCAGTGGCCTGCACCTTTTGGATCTCCAGCTCCAACTGCCACTTAGAGCAGATTACAAAATAAGATCTTGGCCAATACACCTGCTTCAGAGCTAAATGAATTTCCTTGAGCTCAGCTGTACAAACAGAACAAACATCAGGTATACACGGTTGCAAAGGTTGGTTGAGGTGTCTCTCAGCGACCGATGCAGCAGCAATTGCATCTTCTTTCTTCAACTCGTCTGTAAAATGTTTTTCTGTATCCTTTATACAATGAACATTGTTCTAGATAAAGTTGCTTATAAACAGCTTCAGAATTGTCGTTCTTTCTGAAGGAGGTGAGATTGAAGTTGATGATGGGGGTTGATCAGTTTCTAAGGTGGAAGCACAGTTAGCAATGGGTCATCTTTAACAGAGTCAATATCTATGCCTGCAGCATCAAAGTGAGGAAGTATTCTGATACCAAAAGGAGAAACTTCTATTGATTTGTTGGGGTATTTAAACAGTGACCCAATCCATGTGACTGCATCACAAGACAGCTAGCTCGCAGGAGTATGATATAAGTAGCAAGAAAACCTCTTAAAATCAGTTGTATTATAGGACCTATCATTGGATATGAAAATAACGGCAAGGAAACGTGTTGCCATTTTATAGGCATACTTGAAAATAGCGGTTTGATTGGTTAGTTAGTTATTCATTGCTTACAGGGTCCAGCGGACTGCAAAGAGCCGAATCAGGACCACAAAATCAAGACCACAACTTCGCTGAAAGAGGACGCACCCCTCATCCGCATAAAACAACTGCCGAAACAACCCTAGTGGCAACACTGAAAGCACTCCACCAGCCGATCACTTTACAATAAAGACATCCCACGCAGGGGACGCTGAGGCTAAACTATAATTTATCGAACGCCCGTTTACAAAAACAAAATATAATACAAACATCATTATAAAATATCAACAAACACATACCTATAAAATGCCTACATTGCCAAATAATAACATCATAGGAAGCCCCAGTGACCACCTGGCAGAAAGCGTCCAATATTTCCAAGCTTATTCAACAGACCTCACACACAAATGAGGTTTTGTCCCAGAAGAGTTTTCAAGAAAAAAAGGGAGGTGACTGGTCTAGTAAAGAAAAAGATAGTATAGTAGATTGATAGAATAGAGTAGGAATGAGACAGAACAAAGGAGAAAGACAGCAACAGTGGGAATTTAAAGCATTAAATTTCCAGAAAGTGGGGATACTATTTATACTGAAACCGCTGGCACACCTACGGGGGAAGTTTCATTCTTTCAGCTGATTAGCAGAAAGATTAGATCTACCAGTAATTAAAGACACAAACCCCACATGCACAGAACTTCGGTATCACAGATTATAGGATCGTATGGAAGCCAATAGTCTATACTAGTATGAAATTCAGTTGGGCGATTCAGAACGAGTGCACGCACTATGTGTAGGAGGTAAAATGTCCTAGTTAGGTTTGTGATGCATTATATGCAGTGGTTACTTCCCCTGTGTGAGGGAAAACAACAAATCAATAGTTATAACTTTTTAAACATGGTTCATACTGAAATTGTTGTAAAAAATTCAAGGAGTTTTCAAGGAAATTTCAAGGAGTTTTTCCCAAAATTCAAGGAGTTTTTTTAAAATTGTAAATGCACATAAGAATTGATAAGTAGTCAAAATAAAGTATATAATCTCTTACCCATTAATATCCATATATTGTTTGCAATCATGAATCTGATGTTGATATTGATTATAAAATCTACACACATAAATATTGCATGTCGATGAAGTTGGAGTTACATTGATGATGCAGATTACGGGGTCTATACCCATTTGAACAATAATTGTGTAGCATGTTGTCTTTAGACACAAGTTAGAGAACTGTAAAAAGTCAGAAAGAGGTACCACCACCGGCAAATATATAATACACATTATACAGAAGAATGAGTTTTCAGTTATTTCAGTTTTTCCATCTCTTCATCAATCTGACGGGAAATCTTCTCCAGCTGGATCTTTATTTCCTTGGATTTGCTCCTCAGCGTATTTAACCGAGTCAAGAGTCTCAGCGCACCCTTCTCTTCTACTTGTTCAGCAAGCTTGTCTGCCTCTTGAGTCAGGTGCTGAGCATCCTTCTCCATTCTTCTTTTTTCTCTCTTAAATCAGCAACCAAGTCTTCCTGTGCCTCTGCCACTTGTGCCTGTTCCTGGTCTTTATTTTGTTGATCAAGGTAGTCGTGGTACTTTCTCCTTGCAGAAGATGCTGATAATACCAGCTCCTTGGTGATGTTCACCTTGTCGATTCCACCAATCTTCCTGATACCGTTCAGCACTTGTCGGCGAGCAACCAAGGACTGCTGGGAGAGATTTCCAGTGCTGGTCTCTTTGTTGATTGAGAATCTTCTCTCAACAGTTGCTTGCCCATGGGACAAAAGTAACAACTGCCTCACAACAGCCCAAAGATCTTGAAAGTCCTTTTTTGCTTTCATGTGTGTGCTGAACCAGCTGGTCCAACACATCACTTCCACGTCGATAATTTTCTGGCAGACACAGCAGAAACACGCATGCTTGTTCCCTTTCTTTTCAAGCAGCCACCCTGCATATTCAGATTTCGATAACCACAAAGGATTCAAAACACAATCTCCTCCAGGCATTTTTACCCATTCCGTAAGCAAATACGCGCGGTTTCGCTGTCCTTTTCAAAAGCCCTTTTTGCTGTTTTCGTACTTTCTGTACACCGCGCGGAAGAAAGAAGGATGTACGGAAACCGACAACTGCGCGTGCGCGACAGCAAGGGAACGAACCATTTCCAGTGGAGGTTACTTCCCTTATCTTTAGCAGACGACAAAAGTTATGATCGTCGAACAGTTGACAACACAAATAATATTATAATGTTTGTTTTATAAATTTTTATTTTTCAATCGTTTTTTTGAAAACTTGACAATAAAATCTCTGTCAAGCAATGGATAGATACACTGATTGAAATTTCAAGGAGTTTTCAAGGAGCTGAGGCAATTTGGCATTTTTCAAGGAGATTCAAGGGCCCTTGAACAAGACATAGAAAATTCAAGGAGTGTCAAGGAAGTTCAAGGAGCGTACGAACCCTGTTATAGATTTTTAAAAATAATAATAAAATATATAAATGTTGGTGGGCAAATGATAAAACCGAGGAATTGGTAAAAAGAATCAATGGATCTTCCGCCAAATAAGAGGAAGTTTTTATCCCTGTAAAAAGGTCGACTCCGGAATCTTACTTTAGAGGGTATCATACTCTTTTTGGATCTTAGGTCTTACTCTTTGAAATTTTTAGGGTAAAAAGGTCTGGACAGATGTCATATTCAACACCAAGATGCTGATAACATATAATGCAACACAATCAAATGTCAGATACCAAGCTGACCAACATAGAAATGAAAATACTTCATTCTCACCTTTTCTCCTTGCAGTTCAGGGACAGCATCTCTCAAGCTATGAAAACTGTCTTTGATATGATCTCGTCGCTTGCGTTCCAGTGCATTGTGGTGGGCTCGTTTCTCAGCCTTACGATTAAACACAAATTGACATAATAAAACCATGAAGAATTCCATGCAACATGTATTATCAAATTTAAACTATTTATTCAATTCCTCCCATATTCATCGTCGTCATTCCTAATTTTTTATTTTATTTATTAATTTTTATTTTTATTTTTATTTTTTGATTCAGACCATTGCCACCACCCACTTCATTACCCCTTCTTAGCTCTTCCCTCCTCTCTCACTCCCTCGTCAGTAGCAAGTGTTTTGCCTGATTTTATTTTGTATGAAACCAGATGTTTAGAATGAATGCGTAAATACTGCGCTTTGAACTGATACTGTTCCTTTGGAAAAAGCACTATCTAAATATCATTATTATTATTATTAATCTTATTATTATTATTATTACCACCAAATGGATTGCGTACAGCCAAAGATAGTAGATATATATAAATATTCAATATTTACAGGGTCCAGCGGACTGCCAAGAGCCGAATCAGGACCACACAAAACTAATCAAAATCAGACTAAACTGCAACATTTAAATATGATAAAAGAAGTAAATAAAACCAGTCTTACTACGGAAATTTAACCAAACAAAACATGACCTATATGCGATAAAACAAACCAACATCATGTAAAAATTGAAACAAGTGTTGACTAATCCAAACTTTAAAAATCTCACTATAACGTATGAAACCAAAATATCTTTCTCTTTCATCAACCAGATCAGCACATTCAGACAAAAAATGACGAACGGAAAAGGACTTATCACAAGGAAAGCACCACAGTCATTCTTCGCCTTTGAAAAGGAAACTATGGGCAACATAAGTATGTCCTATATGTAGGCTAGTCAAAACAGTTTCCTCTTTGAAAGTAGACACAAAGTTTGGCAAAGAATCTGGCAAAATTTAAAATGGCTTGTTATTGGTTTGATTAGACAATTCGGTCTGCCATAGTCATTTACAGTAAGAGCCAGTCATACAGCATAGGTCAGAGTAAGGAACAAGCTTGAAAATCTCTGAAGGGAAACCTAGGAGCAGAGTTTCTCTTCCAGCTTTGTCCACTGCAATATTGCTGCGGATGCCCACGTGACTAGGTACCCACATAAAAACTATCTATTTACTGTCAGAAACAAGTGTGTGGAGATCATGGACTTCTGCCAGAAAAGGGGGTGATGTTCTTCTTGTGAAAAGACCCTGAAGTGCCGACAGTAAATCAGATGATTAAAAACGAGGGTCCTTTGGACTGATAAACCTGTTTCAGGGCTAGATGAATTGCCTTGAGCTCAGCTGTATAAACAAAACAAAAATCAGGTATATGCTGTTGGAAAGGCTGGTCGGGGTGGGGTGTCTCCCAGCGACCAACACAGCAGCAACTGCATCTTCTTTCTTCGACCCATCCGTAAAACGTTTTTCGTATCTTTTATACAAGGACCATTGTTTTAGGTAAAGTTGCTAATAAAAGGCTTCGGAAACTTCTTTCTTTTTTAAGGATAGATTGAAGTTGATAATGGGGTTGAGGTTCCAAGGTGGGGGCACAGTTAGCAATTGGTCATCATTAACTGAGTCAATATCTATGCCTACGGTTCTGATACCAAAAGGAAGAACTTCTGTCGATTTGTTGGAGCATTTAAATGTGTACATAATGGGTTTCAAACAAAATTGTAAGCAGGATTTTCGGAGATAGTTTTACATTTTAGAAAATAGTTCATGGCGAGCTGAAGCCTACGAATCTCCAAGGGAAGTTCGCTTTCGAGGAAGTGCAAAGTCCCCAGGCAGATCCAAAGACCATGATGATGGATTGGATCCAAGGCTTTCAAATAGGTTTTCCTAGCAGAACCATATGGGCAAGGCTCTGAAATGGCATCGGACCCGATTTTCGCTGGTACTGTTATTTTGCGAGGAAGCTGACTTGCTGCACATCATTTGAAACAAAATAAAATGTTAATCTGGCAGAGAAAAGATCATTCTTCATTTTGACGTCAAGGACTGATCGATAAACCGCGTCAAAGAATAGAAAATTGATGATGAATGACGTTACAATTGGCGGTTTCCGTGACATAGTGTGTTCTGTATTTGCCGACCAGCATAAAACAGCTTCATAGAATATCAATAAAAATTTAATTTCCGAAAGTAAAAATATATAAAGGGTACAAAACAATTTTACATTTCAAATTCGGTTAATATGTTTTGGAGATATGCGTCAAAATTGATGACTCCCTCATACTTCCAGTTTTTTCGTGATTCAGCTTCAGGGCGTATTAATCCGCACTGATGTTGTAATTCACTTTATTTCTTATGCTAATAAATTATCAAACATGAGTCTAAAACTTAGTATATGCAATACAATAATCAGAATAATGATATAATTAATCGAACACCCCTGTTGGGGTGCCGGGGGTTTCAGTATAAATAGTATCCCCACTTTCAGGAAATTTAGTGCGTTAAATTCCCACTGTCGCTGTCTTTCTCATTTGCTCTTTCTCATTCCTGCTCTGTTCTATCAATCTGCTATACTATCATCTTCTTCGCTAGACCAGTCTCCTACCTTTTTTCTTGAAAACTCTTCCGGGACAAGACTCCTTGTGTCACAGGGCAATCTGTGGTGGAAGAGCAGAAGGGGTTGGGGGTGTGTAATTGCAAGTTGCGATGTGTTTGATTGCGATAGCCGAGAGCGTGCGAAGCGTGCAGCACATTGCGCAGTGGTTAGCTAGTTGGGAAAAGAACTCACTACTGGGCAGAACGTATTTGTGGGAGCTACAGGAAAGACGTATTGTCTGGTGCTCTGGTTTCTGTGGTGTAGGGTTGGACTGTTACTAAC
The DNA here is from genome assembly GCA_036898135.1 of Oncomelania hupensis. Classification (NCBI taxonomy): domain Eukaryota; kingdom Metazoa; phylum Mollusca; class Gastropoda; order Littorinimorpha; family Pomatiopsidae; genus Oncomelania; species Oncomelania hupensis. The sequence goes on from CM072513.1 coordinate 44,111,811, forward strand.
GAATTATAGTAGCTGGTCCGGGGAAATACTAAATGGAAAGGTTGCTGGTTTCTATGGTGATAGTACTCAAAGTGGAGTATAGTTATAGAAAAGCAAAGTTGTGGTAGTGTGGTAGTTAGCGTGAGGTAGTGTCCGCTAATAAGACTACGCACTACGGATTACCCTACACGGAGTTACTCGTAGGAGTGGTGGAAAGGGCTACGAGTGTGACTACATTCGAACCGGCTGGGTGAGTGTAGGGGTGTTACTTTCCTTACTGTCCGAGAACCTAGCGCCGGCTATGGGGTGTGGGTACGAGAGGTGTGTGTGAGAGAAGGAGAGGGTGAGAGTGGTTGCACTGTGGAAAGGCAGAGGCAAGGAAGTGTGCGGGTGCAGGAGAATGAGGGTGAGGAAGGAGGTGAGGATGAGAGTGGTTGCTGTTGTTGCTGTGGTTGCCTGATGTAGATAATATGATGATGTTTATATGTATTCATTTGCAGCTATGCTCATGATTCCATTGCATTATATAATTTCATTGTGTTATTATCGGGATGTTACATTGGGAGAGAGACAATAACAATAGCAAAGGGAAGTAAGCTAGGAGCTAGTCGAGGGGGGGGGGGGAAACAGACAGCAGTTGTGTCCCCTCGAGCATAGAAAGGAAGTTGAGAGTGAGAGGGGGGGGGAGAGTGTGTGTAGAGGGAGGGGGACCGGAATGAGCAAAGCAGGATATTAACAATGCAACAAGCGTGTTACAGGTTCGATGTCGTTCGACGTCGTCCGACATCGTTGGACATCGTTCGACAGCATTCGATCAAGTGGATCAACCGTGTCATCGTCATCGCCATCCTTGTTGTCTGCGTTATTGTCATCTTGTCCTCACAACCTCACCATCGTCTACATCGTCATCTTCCCTCAACCCCACCATTTCCGTTGGTGATTGGTGACGTGGATAGTCGGAGCCTGGCCTTGTCGTCGCGGTGTAGCTGTCCAGAGGTGTACCGCTGTGCGACGTCGACGGTGGTAGACTGCCGTGACTGCTGTGTCACTGTCATCATCATCATCATCGCCGTCAGTGGCGTGTCAAAGCAGGGACGCCACCCCGTACCGTCATCATCAGCACGGGCAGCGACTACAGCGACAAGCAGGGGAGGATACTATCAACGGGACATCGTAGACCGCCACGCTGCAAGGAGGCATCGAGGACTACATCCAGTCAGGTGGGCTCTTTCCACGTTGTCCTCCTCCTGTGCACTTGACCCCCCTCTTGTATTAGTACGTGCGAACGGACGTTGGCTACGCACGATTCGTTACGCGGACTGGGTTGGCTAGCAACCATCGATCATCACACTGACGTGTCATTCCATTGTACCATTGATTGTTCATCATCTTTATTTTCTGTTCATGTGTAAATGTTGTTTGTGTATGAGTGTGTGGTTTGAATGAATAAATAGTTTGGAAGTTGTATATCTACTCGTTGTGTTATTCATCACTTCACGTCTGTTGGAAATCGTCATCCTGTCTGGGCTGTCTGTGTGTGTAAGGTGTTTGTTTGTGTCGTCTGCTTGGACGGGGTCGTGGCGGTGACATATGGTGGAGACGCCGGGGACCACGACCCATTTATGTGGTGTGAGACGTGAAATTGTCTTGTGATTCTCCTGTGGTGTCCGAGAGTGTGAGGAGTGACTCGGTGAGTGTGCACCCCAGCGGGTGGTTGGAGGGAGTCAGGTCGCTGTTTAGCGAAGGCTCACAGCCGGCCTAGGTTCGACCACACGTGGAGGGAAGGGGCCATTGCACTCTCCAGCCGGATCGCTACCTCGCGGGCCAGTTCCACTGTTGAGTGGGAGGAGGAGGGTGATAGATAGGGAGATAGCTTAGTTAAGTAGGTTAGTATCTTAGGCTAGGTTAGGTAAGGATACGTAAGGATTTTGACTTGTTGTTTGTGTTGTTGTTGCTTCTCTTTAAGCAGGATGGCGTCGATCGAGGAGGCGGAGGTCGGGTCTCCGATCGCGGGTTGTACGCGATCTCGCATGGGCGTCACGACGGCCGAGCGGGCGACGACGGCAGAGGCTGATACAGGAGACACCGATCTACCCTCTGCGGTCGAGCAACGGAGATCGCCGGTCAGGTCATCGCGTCGGGGGTCAGCGGACGACGAGCTGTCGACGTTCGGAACCAGAGACGCAGTGAGTAACCCTTTTCCGACGGAATTTGGTGCGACTAGCGGGATGTCGACAGGCGCCGACTTCTACGGGGACCAGGATCGCCCGAGCGATGCGACGAGGCCAAAGAGGTTAGAGACCAACCCCTATCGTTCGATCTACAAGGTCGATAAGGCACCGACGCCGAGGACAGGGTTGATCGCGGGCGAAAAGCCGGTGGAGAGAATCCTGAGGCTCGCCAAGCGTGAAGGATTGAGAGGCTGCGTTAGACTACGCGATGGACCAAGCGGCTAGGGAGAAAGACGCAGACCGGAGGGAGAGGGAGGTCGGAGACAGAGCAGAGAGAGAGAGTGAGATGGAGCTGAAGGCGAGGGAGAGAGAGAAGGAAAGGGAGCACGAACTAGCGATGGCGCAACTTACGTTGCAAGGCGGCGCCGCCAACCGCAGGAATTGTCAACCCGAGTTCGAGACGGTCAAGCTCAGGTTAACTTTCTTCGAGGATAAGGACGATCTCGAGACCTACCTGTGTCAGTTCGAGCGATTCGCCAAGGCACAAGAGTGGAACAAGGACACGTGGGCTATTCGCTTGGGGACCTTGTTGAAGGGGAAGGCGAGGGAAGTCTACGTCGGCCTGAACGAGGACGACTCCGTCGACTATGAGATACTGAAGGCAGCATTGTTAGTACGTTTCAACCTGACGGCCGAGACGTATCGCAAGAAGTTTCGCCAGCTACGAAGGGAGCCACCGGAGACTTTCAAGCAGTACCTGCGGAAGTCAGAGTTGTTCCTGGAGCGCTGGATGGGGCTAGCGAACAAGAAGGCTACGTACGGAGACTTTTTGGTGCTGATGGAGCAGCTAGTCAACGGTTTGACGCCGGAACTGGTCACGTTCGTGCGCGAACGCAACCCAGCAACGGTGGAGGAAGCCGCGACGTTGGCGCAGCAGTACGTCGACGCCAGGGCAGGAACGAGCCTACGCTTTCCAGGTCGACAACCTTTTACACCCAAGGACAAGAACGAGGGTCGCAGGCCAGCGGGACCACGACCCAACTCGCCTGACAAGCGGGAATGCTACAGCTGCGGACAGAAGGGGCACCTGAAGAGGAATTGTCCGAAACGCAACGAGAAGGGTGGAGCAGCGTTGCGTGTCTTGGAGGAGGAGAAGGAGGCAGGCAAGAAGAGAGATTCTCGGTTCCAAAGCCAGGTGATAGTGGAAGGAAAGTTTGGTGTTTTTTTTAACTTTTTTTTTATTAGGGATAAAGATTTTAGACTAATGATACAGTCTAATCTTCCAATCTGTCCCTTAAGAAATTAACATAATAATAATTAACCTTTAACTTTAACTTGGAAATCACATCACTCACACACACACACACATGCACACACAATCACACCAACATCTTCATCATTATCTTTAAACAATTTTAGGCAACCATCCTTCCTCCCATATCCTTCACCCTTATAATAATAATAATAATAATAATAATAATAATAATAATAATAATAATAATAATAATAATAATAATAATAATAATAATAATAATAATAATAAAGTAAATAAATAAATAAATAAATAAATAAATACATGAATGACTGTGTTGTCATAGATGTTATTATACATCACTTTTATAATTAATTTTGCAGATGCCTACATATTTTACATTTGAAAGAAAACTGTGTCGCAATGTTTACACTCCAGAGGGAGAGAGTTCCATACACTAGCTCCATTAAACGATAGGCTATTTTTGTATAAATCAATGCGAGGGAGGGGTAGTTTATAATTATACAGTCTATGCCCATCAACTGGTTTAATAAAAAATGTATCAAGATATGCAGGTGTTTCTCCATGTGTGATTTTGAACATAAGGATAGCTGTATTAAATATAAATTGTTTTTGAAGTGGTAATATTCGGAGTTCTTGATATTTCTCAATAGTTGTAACATCTGTATTTATATTATAAGATTTATAAAGTATCTTGATTGCTCTTTTATGAAGACTATTTAGATGTTTAATTTGAGCATCACTGGCATTACACCAAATAATCGATGCATAATTAAAATGAGACATACAGTGGGCATAGAAAAAAGATTTTAATGCATCAGCCGTAACAAAATGTCTAAGTTTATTTAGGAGGAAAAGGTTTTTAGAAATTTTTTTACAGATATGGTTAACGTGTGACCGCCAGCTAAAATCATCATCGATGATTATGCCTAGCATTTTATGTTCATGAACTTGCTCAATACTGTACGACCCTAAGTTTAGATTAAGGGGAAAAGATCCATTTTGGCGTTTTTGTCATGTAGTGAGAAGCATACTTTTGCTTTTATTAGGATTTAATTTCATTCTATTGATGTAACACCAGTTATCAATTTCATTTATGCTTATTTGAAGACTTTGCTCCACCTCCTGTAAATTTGTATTATGAGTATGGAGGGATGAATCATCAGCAAATAGTTCAAGATTAACATTTTGTGTGAGAAAAAGGGGCATGTCATTGATAAAGATACAGAATAAAATAGGACCAAGGATCGATCCTTGAGGAACTCCACAAGTTACATCACCAGAAGACGAAAAGGAACCATTAGTGTATACTGATTGGTGCCTGTTTGATAAATATGATTTAAAAAATAATACAGATGCAGAATTTTGGAAATAGAATTTTAACTTATTTATTAAGATGTTATGGTTAACTAGGTCAAATGCCTTTTTAAGGTCAAGAAAAACTGCCCCTACAATGTCTTGCTTGTTTATAGCATCAAGCCAAACATCACAAATATGGGCGAGTGCTGTTTAACAAGAGTGTTTAGGTCTAAAGCCTGACTGAAAAGGATGAAAAAGAGCGTTATTTTCTAAATATTTCAAAAGGTTAATGTGAATGTCTTTCCAGGGGTTTAGATAGTACAGGCAAAATGGAAATTGGTCGAAAGTTGTCAAGAACTGAAGTATCACTTGTTTTAGGTAAAGGTATAACTTTAGCTTCTTTAAATATTGAAGGAAACTGACTTTGATCAATGCATAGATTATAGATGTATGTTAAAGGTTCAATGATATAAGGAAGAGACAATTTTATAATGAATGCATTTAGATTATAAATGTCCATAGACTTTTTATTTTTTCATTTTTAATATTAGAGAAGTTACATCATGTTCTGTTAACTGAGGTATAATAAATGAGGCAGATTCGTGAAGTTTGTTTCTACAAAACAGGTTGACCTTATCATATATTGCATCTGTGTTTGTGCTTGCGGTATTAGATTTAAGAATAGAGTCAGTTAATGAAATAAAATATTTATTAAACTCATCATTAGAAAAATTAAATTGATTTGTTTTTCTTGTTCTAGATTTTTTGCAAAATGCGTTCATTGCTTGCCAAATGCAAGTGATATTAGTGTTTTCAGTTGATAATAAAGTTTGAAAATATTTTTTCTTTGCATTTCTTACGAGAGTAAGGACTTTATTACGTTGCTTTTTATACAGATCAAACTGTTTTTGTTTTTTATGTCTGTCACGCAAGGACATGGCAGCTTTAATTTCAGTTGTCATCCAGGTGGGAACTGATGCATGTTTAACTTACTATCTTTTAAACATTTTATTGAACACGAAACATGTTGTGTGTTGGCACTGCAGTCATTGGATGTTCAGAAATTTAAATTACCTAAACTGGATAATTACTACTATCCTCCATTATTTAGTTTTAATCCTGAAAATATGAAAATTCAGTCTGCAATTTATATCAGGTGTGATTTATCATATTCATCAATTGAATCGTTTCCTGTTGAAAAAGACACTAAAGATGTATACGCTACTGGAGCATGTGTTAAGATAAGCGATAGTTGTATAATTAATGTATTATCAGTTTATTTCCCAAATGGTCCTAAAAATGACAATTCTGACTGGATTAAGAACTTTGATTTTTCTAAAGGTAATTGGGCCATTTTAGGAGATTTTAATGCTCACTCACCATTATGGGAAAAAGATTGCAAGATCGTTACTTGTAATCGTTTAGTTGAAAATATTGTTGATTCAAAATTAGTATTATTAAATGATGGTAATGTGACAAGAATACCAGACATTTCGTCTCATAGACCTACAGCAATAGATTTGTCTCTTTTGTCAGGTAATATTGCATTAAATTGTAAATGGCATATTGAGGAAGACTGTTTAGGTAGTGACCATTTACCGATTTTGATTGATTTAAATCAAATTGTAAGTACTAATGAAACTGATGTTGAAGACAAAATTCCCAAATTTTTATATAATCGTGCAAACTGGGAAATGTTTTATAATTATTTAAATGTTTTTCCATGTAGTGAAATTTTACAAGAGGATATAAACATATTTTATGAAAAATTTAGAGAAGTAATTTTACAAGCTGCTGATCATTTCATTCCGAAAGTTCAAACAAAGAAACATATTGCACGGCATGGAAATTCATGGTGGAATGATGATTGTAAAAACGCAGTAAAAAAGAAAAAAGAAAAATTTAAAAACTGGATTAAAAATAAGACAGAAGCAAATTTTTCAGAAATGAAACTGGCTAAAATTCAATGTAGCAGAGTAATAGCAAAAGCTAAAAAGGACCACTGGATTGAATTTTGTGAAAAAGAAGTATTAGAATCTAAAGATTTGCACAAAGTATGGAAAAAAGTAAGAGATATTAAAAATATTTATAGATCACAACTATATCCGGTAAAATTAGAAAATAACTTATTTCCTTCTTCGACAGATAAGGCAGAAGCATTTGTAAACTTTTTCTCAGAAAATAGTTTAACAAATAATTTAAGTGAAAACATTGTAAAATTTAGAATTGATAGTGAAAATAAGGAGGAATATAAAGACCCTTTACCCGACAATAATTTATATATAAATAGTCCCATTACTTTTGAAGAAGTATTAGATACATTAGATTCATTTGTAAATAATAATTCCGCAGTTGGTATTGATGGCATTTCATATCAAATGTTAAATCATTTACCTTTAAAATGGAAAAAATTATTGCATTCACTTTTCCAAAAATGTTGGGAAAGTGGAACTGTACCGTATTATTGGAAACAGTCAGTAATAATTCCCATTTTAAAACAAGGTAAAACATCAAAATCTATAAATAATTATAGACCAATTGCATTAACATCACACGTTTGCAAATTAATGGAAAAAATAATAAATCAGAGATTGTTATATTTCTGTAACAAAAATAATATTATTCGTGTTCATCAAGCAGGATTTCGAAAAGGTCGTAGCACAACTGATCATTTAGTCAAACTTTCTTTAAATATTAAAAAACAATTCTCAAAAAGAAAGAGTTTATTAGCAACATTTTTTGATGTAAAGAAAGCGTATGATAGTGTTTGGCATGCCAGATTATTATACAAATTAAATTCAATAGGTCTTAATGGGCACATTTATTATTATATAAAAAGCTTACTTTCAGAAAGATGTATTTGTACGAAAGTTGAAAAAACATATTCATCTAACAGACGTATAAACATGGGCATTCCACAAGGTTCTATTATTGCACCATTACTTTTTAATATTCTAATTTATGACCTTCCTTCTGCATTATCAAAAAACACACATGTTGTGCAATATGCAGATGATATTGCAATTTGGTTAAATACAAAAATTAGAAAACATACAAATAAAACAAATATTAGATATATTGAGAAAATATATCAAAAGGAAATTAACAGTTTAGTTGATTATATGTCAAAAAATGGTTTAGAGCTTTCTGGAGAAAAGACAAGTCTAATGTTGTTTAATAACGGGGAAAATCCTAAAATATTGCCTGAAATAAAACTTAATGGTCAAAATTTATCATACAAACAAAATATAAAATTTTTAGGTGTTTATTTTACACCTAAATTAAATTGGAAATATCATATTGAATATTTAATTAATAAAGCAAGGCAAAGATTAAATTTATTAAAAATCATAAGTACACAGCCGTTTAGCCATGACACAAAAACTTTACTGCATTTGGCTACATCATTAGTGAGATCCAAATTAATTTACGGACAAGAGGTATATTTTTCTGCGCCTTTATATCTTCTCAACAAATTACAAAGCATTGACAGCAAATCGATCAAATTGGCTTTGGGTGTACCAATTCATACTAATACTCAAAATACATATAAAGAATCAGGTATATTATCTTTAGCTGAGCAGCGTAAATTAGCCACTTCAAAATATGTAATTAGATGTTTGTCTGTAAAAAATTCAGTAACGGACGAAGTTTTGAATGTGAGCAGTGTGGATTATCCTAAAAGAGCTCAAACTATTCCCTATATTCAAACAATTAAAGATTATACACAAGATATTATGGCAGCCTGCAATATTGATATTACTTCAATTTCAGTATTACCAGATATTCCAAAATTTCCACCGTGGGAACATTTAAATGCACATTTTGACATAGATTATACTGATTTAAAGAAAAATGAGTATTGTCAAATTTTAAAATGTGAAGTTACAGAACATTTAAATAATAATTATTCTAATCATTTAAAAGCATTCACTGATGGTAGTGTTTTGGATTCATCAAACTGTGGCGCAGGATTTTTCATACCTGATCTAAATATTCAAAAGTCTTACTATCTTGGTCAAGGGTTGTCAATATTTACGTGTGAATTATATGCAATAATGATGGTACTAGAATACATCCTCAGCATTCCTTCTAAAATATTTAATATATTAATTTGTGTTGACTCTAAATCAGTGCTTTATGCTTTAAAAAATTGGAAATGTAGAAAGAGAACAGATATAATGTTTGAAGTAAGATATCTTATTCATAGTATTAGAATTAGAGGTATTGGAATTACCTTTTGTTGGGTCCCATCACATTTAGAGATTTATGGTAATGAAATTTCAGATAAATTGGCCAAAAAAGGTGCAATGAAAAGTGAGCATACAGTCTTTATTTCTAATGTAAAATTAGCTCAATTTGAATATTATTCGTTATTAGAACAACACTTTACTAATATAACACCCAAAGTAAATATTGTTAGTTGTTCCAGAACTATTGCTAGATTAGTATATAAGCTACGCTTGAATTCATGGTGTACAAAATATTTGAAAAATGTTACTTGTTTATGTGCTGGAACTATTTCCTTACACCACATCTTATTTGATTGTCCTGTTTTAACAGCACTGTACAAAGAAAATGGAATTATTTTATGTGCACAAGACGATATTAGAGTCATCTTACATAGTTCGATGTTACAGGACATCGCGCGTATCATTGTCGGAACAGATTTATTTAAGTTACTATAATTAACAATTTCTATGTGTTTGTTTGTTTCCTTTTTTTTTTTTTTTTTTTTTTTTTTTTTTTTTTAATGGTTGTCTAAAATCACATTGTTGTGAAAAGACGTTAAATTAAAATATTGAATTGAATTGAATTGATGCATGTTTTACTCTCTTCCTCTGGATTGGAGCATGTGCATCAACCACAGAAAGTAATAGTTTTAAAAATATTTCGGCTGTTTCATTGGGGTTATTATATGCTCTTATAGCAGCGAGGGAGAGAGTTGGGCATCACCCTCATTACGCTGGCCCAAGATAAGTGTGATCTCCAACATCACGCTCCCCTACGGCCACAAGGCTATGGGACTACCTTTACCTTTTTTTTTTTTTTTTTTATATGCTCTTAAATTGTTCAAATTAATCAAACTTAAGTCCTGTAAGTATGCGGTTTTATCAAAATTCTTAAAGTTTCTATACATAATGTAGGTATGTCCTTTAAACTGTGGTTTTGGAAGATGGCATGAACATTTGCAAAGAATGGCTTTATGATCGCTGACAGCCACGTCAGACGTGAAAGCAGCAGAAATTATATTATTGTTGTTACTGTATATATGATCAAGAAGAGTTGAATTTGTTTCTGTTACTCTTGTTGGTTCTTGAATAAACTGAGTTATACCAAGCAAATTTGTTATTGTGTTCCAGTGTGACTGAGACTGTAAAAGATTTATGTTAAAGTCCCCTAATATAATAAAGTTTAAATTGCAAACATTGACTGTGTCCATCATTTGTAAGAAATTACTGAACCAATCTCAATTGCTGGCAGGATTTCTGTACATGAATCCTATAAGAATAGGTCTATTTGTATGTGGCCTAACCTCCAGCCAGATGCATTCAATACATTTGAGTTCAAGATCATTTCTCCGTTTGACAAAGTTAATTAAATTATTATGAACGTAGACGCCAATTCCAGTGTGTCCAGGAAAATTAGCATCCTTTCTTATAAAATTATAATGTGGTATCGATACTGATTCTGAACTATGTTTCGAGTCACATAATTTAGTTTCCGTCACACCGAGTATATGTAGGCATCCGTGACGCTGCAAAAGAGAACAAATGTCATGAAGTTTGTTGTAGAGATGGTAAATGTTGACATGGCCACATAAAATATTAGATTCCATTTAAAATAAAATAATTAAAAAAAATTTTTTTTTAAATATAATAATCCTATTTTACCCTATGAGTACCAATCCTTTATTATTTTATAGTTTCTTCAAACAACCCTTGCTAGAGCTCACGATGGTAATCCGTATAGTCTACACAAACCTCGTTAGAGCTCAGAAGTTATTAATATCTCACTATTGCTGAATATGTCAAAGCAAACAAGTACTTGAAATAGAAAATAAGAAATGTATTTAAGAAAATTCAAAGAAATTAATAATCAACTAATTCAAAAATAAAATATCGACAGTATCCCAAAGAATTCAAAATGTGTATTATAATTTATAGGAATGAATGAATGTCACAAAGTGTATTTTGCATTTGGAATAATGTTATACACTGTAAATCACTAAATTCAAACTCCACTTGAGCTCAGAAAAACAGTGGAATAGATATAGGTATTTGTCACCAAGAAGTGTACAAGCAATTTGATAATAATGTTGAGCGCACTGCAATATTCCAAGTAGTACAATAAAGCTGATAGCAGAGTAGCACTGAAACTAAATAACACAGAAACTATTCTAATAAAACGTTGTGCTCTGGCATCACTGGGATTAAATAGCCGTCTAGTTTCCAACATTAAAGCGAGACAAGAAACTGAACAGAACTTTTCTTTCCTGGTCATTTAAAGGGGTAGACTGACTTTGGCGAGTAAGGTCCAAAGGTTTGTCTGACTGTGGACGCTGCTGATGACTGATGAACGAGGGCTGTTGCTGAAGACCAAGGCGATTAGCGTGTGCTAGCCTTGGGCTCTTTTCATGAGTCTGCAGCTTTAGAGCTGGGTCACGTAAGTTGTGATCGCGTTGATATGACCCCTTGACGATTGAAGAATACAGGGGACGACTTGTTTCCGTTTGTATGGGATCTCGACTTCGTCCACGAGCAGGTGGAGACTGAACGATGGTTGTAGAATTATTGGATCCACGATACTGTGTTTTTTTAAGTACATCTCCTAGTACATCTGCTCATGAGGACGATTGGAAATCTGAATCTTGGATGGCATAACATCGGCGGTTTTGGAATAGGACCTTTTGATATTGATAGCTAGGCCACTGGTACCTCGAGTGTTGGGGTGAATCTGGTACCTGAACCATCCTGTCTTCACATTGCCAAAGGAGGTATAGAATGAACAGTCATTGTCCACGACGTCAACTCCATCAAATTCTGTACATACGTTCCGCATGCAGTGGTTTGATTCATCAATGCACTCGTTGATGTGAGCATAGCCGTTACGCTGTGGGAGGATAGTGGACAGAAGTATTCTTGCCTTTGGGAAGTTCCTCCGGCACTGAGACACTATCATTCGCCAGGTTTTGTTGCCTAAAACGTGGCCACGTTTGCAGTCGTTGATGCCAATATGCAATACAAAGGTAGTGAGGTCATTGCTGGCATCGGTTCCTTTTAACATGTCCATAAGTGTGGACCTATCTAGTCCGGACACAGAGAGAACTTGCGTTGATTCATTTTCCACGGACATTTTGTTTTCATGTAAACCAACAACAGAATCGCCCAGGATAAGTGTTTTAACATCTGATCGGAGTTCTGTTATTTGTGGCCAGTCTCCAGTAGATATTCCATCTCTATGCTCAGAGCTAGGTATAAGGCTTGCTGATTTGTCCATTGTATGAGTGTTGGTGGTATTCACAGAAATGTGAGCATTCTTAGCAGTGCCGCCGGACAAAATCTCGCTGTTTGTTTCTGTGGGCTTAACCTGAGGCTGGGGGTGTGGACAGCTTGTGACATAAAACTTCGTTCGGGGTTTTGGCGTGGGTTGTTTGACTGCCATAGAAGACTGACAGGAAGAGTTAAGTTGTGAAATTTGAGGAATGCGCTTTTTGTCCACGCGCAATGGACGGTTGCTAGTTAGTACAGGCTTACATGAAGTGATGGAATTATTAGTGACCAAGGTTCTCAGGTCATCTAATTCAATTTTGGAGTTGTTTCGTGTTTCGCGCAGCACTGATTTGAGGGCCGATATTTCATCTCTGAGATTGTCAATCACTCGCTGGAATTCCTCTATTGGAATATATTGTTCAGACGTTTGTACCCCCACCTCCGTTGTGATGATGTTGGCGATTGTAGGAGGTGATGTAGCTGAATGAATAGCATCCTCCGATGTTTTAATGAGAGGGCTAGAGAGTGCAACTTCTTCAATTGGTTTTGGTGGATTTTCAGCTAGGGTACCGTCAGTGGAATCTTTCACGGAGGTCATTCGGCATTTCAGCAATAATATCTGCAATCAGCTGTGTCATTATGACTGCAGCGTCATCTGATAGTTTGATAGGGCTGGCAATGGTATCAGATGATGCGGGAGCATCCGTATCAGAAAAGGATAGGTTAGGGCTGACAGCCACAGCAGACTGCAAAGTTGGGAGGGTTGAGCTGGTCATCATATTACGTAGTGCGCGAGGACCAGCGGTCATCTCGTTCTTTACAGGTGAAACAACACTACTGCTACCTAGGAGCAGAGCCTGGACGCTGCGCGAAGCCTCTATGTTCTGCACCTTGTACTTGGATGACAGCAATGACAAGTCATCAGCAGCTCTTGAAACTGACATGTCCATGATGGCTTTGGCAGTAGTTGCATCAGGTAGTTGAATGTCATCCAAAGTAACCTGCGCTGGTTCTGCATTGCTTGTTGCAAGAGTGTGAACAATGGATTGCAGGCTTTTGAATTCATGTTCCACCCATTCTCGACAGGCCTTACCTTGGATTAAGACTCTGCATGTCGTGTAGTACACGTGTATTTTCAGCAGTTTACGGGAGGAATTTGCTTCCCTTAATTCAATAGTTGACTGCTGGAGGTCAGAGGGTACCGAGGTAGTGTCAGTGACTTCCGTTGCTGGATAATAGCAGTGGAGTTTACCATAGTTTGTCCAATCACTGGACACACCTTTCGGCTTGTACTGTCCAATATACCTTTGATACAGCACATATCTCCACACACCTAAATATTCATATTGAGTTACAAAAATGTTTTGAATTGGGTCCAATGTATTGGTGATGCTTTCAATTGCGCAGGTGTCGTTCTCAAAAGATAGTATGTTTGAGTGTTTTTTTGACCTAGTTGAAGGGGCCATCTCATCCCAGTTGCTACAGATATGTTGTTTAATACATAGTGAGTCATGCAATATAACAGTCAAATATTCACATTCTGTTATTGTCGATCCGTGTTAAAAACACCTTTTGTCAAAAGAAACAAGCAGTCCCTCTTGACATTTTTACGTCACTTTGTAATGACATCACTAGAAAAAAGGAGTTCTAGATAATATCAAATTCGACCACACAAAATGTCGAGAACTTACGACATCAAGAAGCAGTTTACGTATATAATGACGTACATAATGTTCTATGGATCAACTAAATAATTCGAATCAGAGTTTTTCAGCATTGTCGAAGATCTTCACATTAAAAAAAAACACAATACGATAGATTAAAAACTCGTGTTCATAAAAATCCCATGGCCAAAGAAGATATTGTTGTAGAATTATTATAAAAAGTGTTGTTGTCTGCGTCCACAGAAAAAATGGCTGTCAGAAGGCAACAGGTCAGACAAAACAAAAGAAAACAAAAGTTTTTACGGGTTCCTCCACTAGGGAGAATAAAATGGCCTATAGAATTCACATTTTCGTTGATTGAGCACTTCACATTAACTGAAAATATACAAAATATTACAGCGGAATATCACAGAGTATTAAGAATTCACAAATTAGGCGAGACACAGTTTCAGAGGTTTCTCTCTTTGATGACGTCAAACGAAAAAAAAAAAAAAAAAAAGGAGTTCCGCTGACGGCCATGAGGGACACGGGAGCCGACCTGATATGCCTGCGGGAAGGGGAGGTTGCCAACCTCGTCTATACGGGACGCACGCGGCGCGTGGGATTCGCCATTCGCCAGTTATCCAGGTCACCGCCGACTGCGTGGGTGCAGCTGGAGTCACCGTTCTACACCGGGAGAGTGGAGGTGGTGGTGGTGCCAGACTTGACCTACTCTGTGGTGATCGGCAACTGGGCGAGGACGGAACGGCAACTCGACACAGCACTGCCTGTATTCGCCGAGGGGGAAGCAGAGTGTTGCGCGGTGCAGACCCAAGGACAAGCAGCCAAGGAGCGAGACGCTGCGGAACCATTGGTGGTCGGGCCGAGCAGGAACGTTGTCGCGACGCCGAAAGAGATTCGCCAACTGCAGTTGGGAGACGACAAGCTTGCGAAGGTGCTTTCCTGCCTTCCGTGCTAGCAGACCGGAAGGCAGGAAAGGAGAAACGAGGCAAGGGGCAAGTGGCATTTGTCTGGAAGCGAGGCCTGTTGTACCGCGAGTACACAGGGCAAGACAGAGTGGATCACAGCTAGTTGGTGGTACCAACCAAGCTTCGGTCGGAGGTACTGCGCATGGGACACGACACGCCTATGGCTGGACATCTGGGAGCCAAGATCGAGTGTGGGCCGAGTTCTACTGGCCAGGGATGTGTCGTGACGTCAGAAGATATTGTGCTTCATGCGACGCATGCCAGCGGACGACACCGAAGGGGCGCGTCAGGAAAGTACCGTTTCAGAGAGTCGGCAGGAACAGGAAGCTGTACCACGAGAACTTGTTGAAGCGCTACGTGGAACGCGGAGCGGAACTAGAAACGACAGTGGCAGTAGTGATCGACCAGGCCGAAACGGAGGGAGCAACGGACATCAGCTATCAGGGCACTGTACCGCTGATACCGCTACGAGCGAGCGAGGGACCAGGGGACGTACAGATAGATACGACACTGTCTGCACTCCATCAGAGACAACTACGGGAAGTGTGTCAACCGTACGCGAGTCAGTTGACTGATCTACCCCAGCGCACCAACCTGGACGAGTGCGAGGTAGTGTTGACCGACGACAACCCTGTTCGTATACGACAGCATCCGCTACCATTTTCACAGATGGAAGTCATCAGGGGCGAAGTGGAATCGATGCTGGAGTTGGGGGTTATCGAACCGTGCACATCGCTGTACAGCGCACCGATCGTGCTGGTGAAGAAGAAGAGTGGGGAGGTACGATTCTGCATCGACTACCGGGGGTTGAACAAGGTTGTCAAGTTCGACGCAGAACCACTACCAGACATCGAATACTTGTTCGCCAAGCTAGGGAAGGTCAAGTACCTAAGCAAGCTGGACCTGACAAAGGGATACTGGCAGATACCAGTCAAGCAGGAAGACCGGGACAAGACGGCGTTTACGACGCCACAGGGCCAATTCAGATGGACCACGATGCCGTTCGGATTGAAGACTGCAGGGGCGACTTTCTCAAGCATGATGAGGAAACTGCTATGACCACTGCACCGAGCCGACGTCAATAATTTCATGGACGACGTCATGATCGCGACGGAAACGTGGGAGCAGCATCTGCAAGCGCTGAGAGCCGTATTCCAGAGGCTGCAGGATGTACATCTCGCCGCCAGACCAAGCAAGTGTTTCCTAGGGTACAAGGAACTGAGTTACCTAGGCCATCAAGTGGGAGATGGAGCGATGAAGCCGGAACGAGACAAGTTGGACAAGGTACGCCGAACGTGTCCGCCGACAACCAAGAAGCAAGTCCGAGCGTTCTTGGGGTTGTGTGGGTACTACAGAAGATTCGTGCCACATTTCGCTGAGAGAGCACTGCCGCTGACCAACCTGACGAAAGGAGGAAAGAAGGGTGAGGCCAACTGGACGGTCGACTGTCAGGAAGCCTTCGACGATTTGAAGGGAGCGCTGACCAGTGAGCCAGTGGTGAAACTACCAGACTTGGACAAAGAGTTCATTCTGAGGACGGACGCATCTGAGCAGGGGCTAGGAGCCGCACTGTTGCAGGAAACTGGTGAGGGCGTGCAACCAGTGGGATTTGCCAGCAAGAAGCTACTGCCAGCAGGACGGAACTACTCTACCATCGAGAAGGAGTGTTTGGCGGTTGTGTGGGCAGTCCAACGGTTCAAACCATATCTGTTTGGGCGACACTTCTGGCTGGAAACCGACCATCGACCGCTGCAGTACCTGCAGAGGACGCACCTCAACAGTGCCAGACTCACCCGATGGGCGATGCAACTGCAGGCACATGTATTCACTGTCCGACCGATACCAGGAAGAGACAACATAGAACCAGATTTCTCCAAAACAGAACATGGTTTTTTTTTTCTGTATTTGAACTGAACATCTGGAAATCTCTGCCTCTTCTTCTTAGACAGATATTTCCCTGCATTAAAAAAAATCTAAAAACATATCTCTTCACAAATACTTAAGTTAGGCATATATTGGCTTGGGTTGGCAAGTGTTGCAATCTAGACTCTATTTCAATTCTTATTTTTCACACCTTTGGTCCAATCTGCAGTTCAAAAAATATATTTATGTAATTGTGCAATTGGATTGATTTTGGGTGTCGTAATGACTAATGATACTATTTTTATGTAATATTAAAATTAATGTGCACTTTCGTGTGTGATTGGGTTTGTGTCTAAGCGGTGAGTATAGACTGTGTTTTTGAGTGTCTCTTTTAATGTGCATTATTTAAATTCCTTTTAAATGTGCTTTTGAACTGTTTGATTGTAGAGCAGAATAAATAAAACTCTTATTATTCTTCCAAATAACTTTCATTCTCTGACCTACAGATCTTTAAAATACAATAATTCTGCTTCCGGTCCTGGATTCATTATCAGTTAATTTCACACCTGTAAAAAGTTTCCCTCCAAGTTCTCCTCGAGGTGTTTAACTATATTTGCCAATTTGGTCTTCTGGTTGCTTTCCCCTATCTTGGCAGGAAGCAATTGTTCAAATCCCTAAACCTGGTAAGGATCACTCTGATTAAAACAACTGCAGGCCCATTGCCTTTACAAGCTGCTTGTGCAAAACAATGGAAAGAATGATCTATGAGTATGAGCGTTTGATGTGGCAGTTAGAATCCATCAATGATCTTGATATCTCCTTGTAGTTCTTGTCGTTCCCCCCAAAACAGGAGCACTTAAGACCGTTTAATTTTTATATCAGGGTCTTCTGGCAGTTTAGTAAAGGCAGGGTCAGGTTAGATAGTGACTCAGTTCATACTCAGTCAGAACCATAACTAAAACTTAAAAACAAGGGCAAAGCCTAAATGACCCAAATGCTCCTTATTGATATCTATCATGCATCAAAGAATCATAAATTAAAGATTAATAACCTTAAAAAAAAAGATATTTTTAAAACTAACCTTTGATGACCCTGTGACCTTGAAATGAAGTTATTCATTCACTGATAATTTTCAAGATCTCATGGATATACACCATCTTACCAAATTTGGTTGTGATAGTTGAACTAGGCTCTGAGTACTTAGCCACTTTAAAGTTTTTGCACAGACAGATGACGGACTTACGGAAATGTGATATAATTTTGGGACTATTTTAGTATTTAGGACTCGTCTCACACAAATGTGCACAAATCTGAACATTTCATTTTAAGGGGTGAGTACAAAAACACGTCGAGTCAAAAATGGCACACTAGCGGCTGTCCTATTTTGCCATAGCAATACGCAGTGGTACTTTATTATTAGTATTCTATAAGTATCACATAGTGTAATCAGAACCCCTCCCCCCATCCTCCCTCACCCCATTTATCAAGAGCATTATCCACCCCTGATATTTGCATGCAGACAATCACTGAACACATCCCAAGCCTGTTGTACATCCACATTATTTATTTTTTCTGTCAAGTTTCTTTGAGCTAAAGGGTTCTCCTAGTTTTGAGTAATTCTTTTTGGTATAGATCATAAATGAGTCTCTAACACCCATTGGAAACCTCTTATAGTAGCACTAGTAATAGTAGTATTCAAAACAGTAAAAACTGATTGTGACTCTTTCTCTGATTTCTTTGATAACTGGTAAAAACTGTTCAAGACAACTTTCATATAAATTAAAAATCAATTAATCACTTCATGTACAATTTTCTTCTTTTTTTTCTTCTTTTGTGTTAAAAAAAATAATTTAAAAAATAATAATAAATAAATAAAATTATAATAAATAAAATATTTTTCAAAGCCTTTTCATAAAAATGTGCAAGAACCATTGGGATTTGATGTCACGAGCACACCGCCCTAATCCCAAAAATACGGTTCGCATAAGCTTATGTCAGCTGCATGTGGGGGAATAGCTTGTATTGAGCATGTGATCAAAACAGCGGTCACGTGGGTCTAAAATGCTTGACATTCACCTCAATGCGCACCCACGCCTAAACAACACCCATCTATAGCAGTTACGTTCTCAATATTTCTTACCTGTTGATTTTGGGAACTCCCTGCTCCACCCTCTTCACTCTCGTCCTGCAAAAGTGAGAGAAACAAAATTGAAGCATTGAATTTGAAGGACAATGATGTTCGTGTGAAACGTTTTGGATCACAACATTGACATTTTGAAACAAGTTAGAGCACACATAGCTTATGTCATTTCACAATATGTCTTAATTATGAGCGAAAAGCACTTACATCGCTTACGTCAACATCAACTTCTCTTTCCTCATCACTCATGATTGCCAAAAAACTGCCCTAGAAGCTCACTGCCACCTGACATGAATAACTACTTCCCCAATATGGCGACCGTACAACGCCACGCGGCACTACGAGAAAAACACGTGCGGGAGGTTTCTAATGCTGTGGACACTAAACAAAAAATAAAGCATAAAGATATAAAGCTGTAAAGGCTTATTTTCTGTTATACGAACTAAATTGAAATCAGCCGAATTGTAATTATTATTTCTTTCAGATTATAATAATATAATTATTATTACTGAAACCAATATTCTATTTGTTTACACCTAGCCCGGTGTCGACTTCACTTTGCGCCTTGCAAATTTAGATTGGAATCGGCTGGATAAAAAACACGACCACTGCTGTCTAAATTAATTAATTAATTAATAATTTAAATAGCCTAACCGGATTAATGGCCTATCGAGAGTTCGGGTTGGAGAAGCCTTATCGTCTAGCGCCAATGTATTAAGTGGCATCCCCCAAGGTAGTATTTTGGGCCATATTTTGTTCACAATTTACATAAATGATCTACCTGATTGTGTCAAAACCTCATGTAAAATATTTGCAGACGATACTAAAATATACGACAGAGCTTCAAATAGTACTCATATGCAGGAGGACCTCGACAGACTTCAACATTGGACTGATGAGTGGAATTTGTACTTCAACGTTGAAAAATGCAAAGTAATGCATATGGGGCATAATAATCCCAATGCTGAATATTCCATGAGTGTAAATGGCACTACCAGAAAAATTACTACTTGTGTAGAAGAAAAAGACCTGGGGGTGACGTTTGATACAGGATTAAAATTTGATGTGCATATTCAAAATGCTATAAGTAAAGCTAACAAGATGGTTGGGCTGATTAAAAGGACCTTCACGTTTATTGATAGAGATGTATTTGTCAAGCTATATAAAGCTTTGGTCAGACCACATCTAGAATATGGTAACGTCATTTGGCACGCTCACTTAATACGTCAATCAGTGGCAATAGAAAAAGTGCAACGTAGAGCCACGAAGCTCGTAAAGGAGTGTAGTAACATGTCGTACAGTGAGCGTTTACAGTTCTTAAAGTTGCATTCTCTAAAAGGTAGACGTGTGCGTGGTGACCTCATCGCGACATACCAAATTTATCATAACCATGTAGACCTGAGATGGGATTATTTCTTTGAGAGTACACACAGTTCAAAAACAAGAAACGCTGAGGGAAAGGTCTTTATTAAACAATGTGATACTAACTTAAGGAAATATTGCTTTAGCTATCGGGTTGCTAATTTTTGGAATAACCTACCACCAAATTTAAAAAATGCACACTCAACTAACATCTTCAAAAATCTGCTTGATGCCAATGCTAAATTTGTTGATCTATTTAACGAATTCGATTGAATTCAAGAGAGGAAAATTTTAGCACCGAATGACCATGACTGCTTTAAGAATGTAAAATACAAAGATGGGGCGTACACAGGCTTCACAGCCTATACCCAGCCTCTACTACTACTACTACTACTACTACTACTACTACTACTACTACTACTACTACTATCGATCACGAGTAAAAATTGAGTCCCACCGCCGTAGCTCAGTGGAAGAGCGTTCGCCTGGCACACCGATGACGCGTGTTCGAATCCCGTGGTGGCTATATTTTACACTGTCCATTTTATCAGTGTGATTGCTCTCAGGGGCGGACGAGGGGGGGTTTCCGGGGTTTCCGGAACCCCCCCCCCCACTCCCCCAGCCCAAAAAAAAAAAAGGTAAAAGAAAGAAGAAGAAGAAGGAAAAAAGAGAGAGAGTATACAATTATAAAAATAAAAATAAATAAAAATAAACATAAAATAAATAAATAAATACTATATATATATATATATATATATATATATATATATATATATATATATATATATATATATATATATATATATATATATATATATATATATATATATATATATATATTTAAATTTATTTATTAATTTATTTATTTATTTTATTTATTTTATTATTATTATTTTGTTATACGAGTATTTCACCACTCCCACAATATGCAAGCCCTCGCAATTTTCTCCCTCAAAAAAGTTCAATCATTGCAATCATTCTAAACAATCTTCAGACAAACACCGTCTTTCGTGCTCCACAAAGAGCAAAGCTTATATTTCCCGTCTTCGGCGACATTCTATTTATTTATTTATTTATTTATTTATTTATTTATTTATTTTATTTATATTTTATTTTTTTATTTTTTAAGGGGGGATAGCGGGGAGTGGGGAGGGGGAGGGCGCCACGAGCGGAAGAAATGAAAAGAAAGAAAACGATATTCCTAATGGATAATATAATGGGTTACGACAGGAGTGCCCAATACGTCGATCGCGATCGACCGGTCCATCGCGAAGGCAGTGTGACTGAGTAGATTGCGTAGCAATTAAAAAAAAAAAATTGACCTCAGCCTCTTATATGACTATATACATGTTTTGCATTTTGGTGGTAGGTAGATCATTTTGGCTTGGTCATTTTAAAAGTAACTCGCATGCTGAAAAAGTCATAGTGTGGGCAACCCTGGCTTACGTTGACGTTTTAGCAAAAATACAAATAGTCAAGGTTCCGTCTCTTTGCTTGCTTATTCCGACTCGCGACAGCGCTACAAAATGCCGCGAGCGCCGCCGTTAAAGCCCACCGATTCGAAAGGTGTGGCAAAGCTCCGTACATATTTTGGGAGCAAAGGAGGTAATTATTATTTTGATAATGTAATCTTAAAAGTAAATAACATACAGTACTCCTCTTTTAACGTCACTACCGTTTAAGGTCACAACGCGGATAAGATCAATCAGGTTGTTGGTCCCGGCCAAACACCTTCTTTGTACCATTAAATAATTCCTCGCTTAGCGTCACCTCGCATAAGGTAAAACCTCGGATAACGTCAACCCCGTTTTGGTTCCCAAATGGAGGAGACTACTGCTTAAGAGAAATTGATGTCACAGATGACGTCATTAATGAGGTCACTTCCTGTTTTGAGATGTCATATATTTCTTATGATGTCATTTCCTGTTCACATAGCGTGGGAGGCTGTGCTGGTTAGTCTGTCACATTTTTCTTTTGAACTCATGTTGGATGGAATTTTTGTGACTGAGTTCCACCTAACCTTTATCATAATAATACTGAAAAAAAATGGGAGGGGGTGGGGGGGGGGGGTGTGATTGTATCTGTAAAAAAAATAGCAGTACGTCAGCCATGAAAAAAAAATGTTGGTCAAATTTTGTGATCCAATGTTCACTCTTATTATTATTATTATTATTTTGTTGTTGTTGTTTGTTTGTTTGTTTGTTTTTGTTTCCAGTGAGTCAAATCCAGAAGATTTCGCACAATGGCAAAAGCGGGACGTATTGCCACAGTGGACCTTACCCTGAATTGACTTCATTCTTTAGCGATAAAGCATGTGCCGTGGCGTAGACAAAGTGAACAATTCGTTATACTTGTGTAAGGTTTTCTGCAAATACACCCAGTAACTGTCTTGGTGCATACTTTTTATTTTTTATTCTCTTGTGTGTGTGAGAGAGAGTGTGTATGTGTATGCATGCTTGCATCCGTTCGTTTGAGTGTTTGAGTGTGTGCTTATGCATCATATACACGCACAAAAAATACATATACAGTAATGCATACATGCATACGCGCGCACCAACGTGCACACATGTACACACACACACGCACACACACACCACACACACACACACTGTCACACGACACACAAATTTAGCACCTCGTTTAAGATCAAGGTTTTTTTTACTGGTAGTTGATCTTATCAGAGGACTGTTTAGGGTGCCCCTCGGATAAGATCAAACCAAAATTTGGTCCCGTGGGGGGTCACCTTAAGAGAGGAGTACTGTATCCTATCCCATAACTCGGAGGTCGTAGGGGCACCACAGATGATCGTTTAACCAACGTATTCCATCTTTCCCTGTCCTCAGCAACCCTGATTGTTTCGCTCAGTGTCAAACCAGTCCAGTCTCGAATGTTGTCATCCCACCTCTTTTTCGTTCTCCCTCTTCTTCTACCTTCTTGCACTGTGCCTTGCAGGATGGTCTTTGCAAGACTTGATGATCTGGTGACGTGGCCATACCCTCGGAGTTTCCGTTTTTTCACCACTGTGAGCAGGTCATCGTGTTGTCCAATGGCTTGTGTGATGGTCTGTCGGACTTCGTCGTTGGTGATGTGCTGGTATATAGGAAATGCACAGAAGTCTTCTGTAGCACCTCATCTCCATGCTTTGTATTCTTCGTTGGAGATCTACTGTGAGGGTCCATGCTTCGCAAGCATATAGGAAGATGGAGATGACAAGGGAGCGCAGCAACCTTACCTTAGAATGTAGACTGATGGTCCTGTCTTTCCAAATTGGCTTCAACCTCGCCAGGGCAGCAGTTGTTTGTGCGATCCTGGAGAGGACTTCCTGTCGGGACCCATTGTCTGGTACAATGGCTCCTAAATATTTGAAGCTATGCACTGTGTTGAGGGATTGGCCTTGGACTTTGATGTCCGTGTTGATGCCATGGGTGTTGTTGGTCATCATTTTGGTATTCTCTGCACTTATTTCCATTCAATAGGCTCTGGAGGTGGTGTCAAGCCCCTGTATTAGCCGTTCAAGTTCTTGTTCCTCTCCAGCCAATCCATCAATGTCATTCGCAAAACGAAGGTTGGAGATTGCTCTTCCCCCTATGCTGACTGTGCCTTCGTGGTCTGCAAAGGCATCTGACATGATGCGCTCTAGGAAGATGTTGAAGAGTGTTGGAGAGAGTAGGCATCCCTGACGCACACAGATTGTTGTTCTGAACCAGTTTTCGATGGCGCTGTTGTAGAGGTCTGCACTGGTAGCCTTGTCATACTTCAACAAATTTTAGGGCTGATGTTGTACACTCTCATGGTTGCCCACAGAGCTGCAAGCCAGACTTGGTCAAACGCCTTTTTGATTTCTACGAACACATGATATAGATGTTGTTGGTGCTGTAGGTATTTCTCACAGATTATTCTGAGGTTGAAAGTCTGTTCAGTGGTACTTCGCCCTGCCCTAAATCCTGTTTGCTCTTCGGCTATGATTTGTTCAGCTTGGGGTTTCAACCTGTTGAGTATTATTTTCAGGTTCCTGAAGGTTACCTTTTTTCGGGAAGAGTGATGACAAGCGACTGGTTCCATGGTGTAGGCCACCCCCCACTCTGCCACATCTTTTTACACATAATGGTGAGTGCGTCGATCATCGCCTCTCTTCCTGCTTGAAGCAGTTCCGCGGGTATGTTGTCCACTCCCGCTGACTTCCCCTTCTTCAGCGATTGCACTGCTGCCTCAACTTCTTCTCGGAGAATTTCTTCTTCTTCTCTGTTCTCTGGACATACTAGAACTGATGGGTCTCCGTTTGGTTTGTGGTTGTAAAGGTCAGAGCAGTACTCTGTCCATCTGTCCAAGACTTCTTGTTCTTCTGTAAGACATAAGCCACTTGCTTTGGATCGTGGAGACCTTGGGCTGTTTAACACTTGTCAGCGGCTTCACAGTCTGGTAGGCCTTCTTGCTGTTGTTCTTGTTCAGACTGTTCTCTATTACCTGGCATTGAGCTTCTATCCAGTTCTCCTTTGCTGTGTGCATGCCTTTTCGGATGTCATTGTTGATTTTTCGGTAGGCATCAGCTCCCTGTCAGGTGTTCCTTTTCTTTTTCATCTCTCTTCGTTTATCACACAGGTCCAAAAGTTCAGGTGTGGTCCACAGCTTCTTCTTTGACCGGTGCTTTCCAAGGATCTCCGTGGCGGCATCTGTCACAGCTAAGTTGAAGGTAGTGGTCATGGTGTTGACATCTACTTCACCAGCTCCCAAAATGAGCAGTGGTGCAAATTGCCCTCCAATTTTGGCCTGCAATATTTCTGTCACCTCCGGGTCTTGCAGTTTGTCCAGGTCGAACTTCAGTCTAGTGCACTTTGTTGTGTTTACTCTCTTCAAGTGAAGCCGGAAAGACATCATCACAAGATTGTGGTCACTTCCGATGTCTGCTCCTGGAAAAGTGCGTGCTCTGCTTGATCTGAGGCGTTTTTTGACCATCATTAACATTACCGAGTAAGTCCCTTTAATAGAATTTTGGAAACCCCCCCCCCCCCCCCCCCCCCCCCCCCAATAAACTAACTGATCCGCCCCTGGATCTAGTGGTTCTGTATTGATTTAGGTCCCTACGCACGCTCGCAGTTAGCTGTTTTTAGTCCCGTGAGGTCGATGCCGGGTAAACTGTAACCTTCCTTTGTCCCCTTCTCGATCTATCCTATCCTATCCTATCCCGTAACTCAAAGGTTGTTGGGGCACCACAAATTATCGTTTAACCAGCGTACTCCATCTTTCTCTGTTCTCAGCAACCCTCATGGCTTCGTTCAGTATCAAACCAGTCCATTCTCGAATGTTGTTGTCCCGCCTCTTTTTCGGTCTCCCTCTTCTTCTGCCTCATTGCATCGTGACTTGTAGGATGTTTTTTTGCAAGGCCTGAGGTTCTGGTGACGTGTACATACTATCGGAGTTACTGTTTCTTCACCGCAATGGCTTGTCTGATGGTCTGTGGGACTTCGTTGTTGGTAATGTGCTGGGTATAGAAAATGCCCAGAAGTCTTCTGTAGCACCTCGATCATCTCCATGCTTTGTATTCTTCGTTGTAGATCTGCTGTGAGGGTCCATGTTTCGCAAGCGTATAGGAAGATGGAGATTGCAATGAGAGCGGTAAAGTCTATAAGGTAGGCTACAGGGCCGGATCCAGAGAGGGGGGGGGGGGGGTACCTTTGGACCCCCACCCCTCCCCCTCCAAACTATTTTAAAAAAATTGATTTTTTTAAAATGCAAAGAGTTTTTTTTTTCATTGTTTATAAAACATTGCAGTTTTTAGTCACTTTTGGTCCAAGGTACGAAGAGTTATATATAGAAAATTCAACGGAAATCCATTTCAAGGGATCCGTTGAAACGTCCAAAGCGTGTTCCCGTTGAAGCGACCAAGTAACCCAACCCCTAACCCTAAATTAGTAAATGCAGCCATATTTTCTTGTTCTGGCCGCAGGCCTCTTCCAGCACCTTCACCTTAATTGATACCGCCCTAATCCCCCCCCCAAAACGACTTTTTTAGAAATACTAATTCATAAATAAATTTAATAATAATAATTAAATAAAATTAATAATTAAATGATGGGTGTTTTATGCCGAAGATAGCGAGTGGAACAGGCGTGATCAATAGTTTGTCAGACATCCAACTAATACAATGGAGACATCATTTTAGACCCGTGCGGGAAGTTACTTTATTTTCTTAAGCCCTGCGCATGTCTGCATACATTACCATGACTTATGGTAAAGGGGAAATAACATAGTACTAAAATGAACGGTATCATAAGGTAGCGATTGCGTCCCCTATAACGCTTACAACTACTTTCCATTACACCTCCCTTTTTATCATGAACCCCATTAGTCACAAGTTTCATGTAATTATGTAAACATCAACACAAGATAATTATTATCTCAGCAGAGCGTCCTTTAAACTTCAACAAAACCGTAATGTTAAACTTTCCGGAATCACCTATTCTTAGGTGTCCTTAAATGTAACTTCAACAACGGAACTGAAAGTTCATAACCAGCTTGATTCACTTAAATGTTTGATATCAACTTGACTGAAACACAACTCTAACTTAGAACCCTTACTTGGTGTTCATATTACTTCCTGTAACTGTGAACAAACAATGAAACACGCCATATCTTCCTGTAGTGTATATATATAATGATCATATTGTTTTGATCTTGATTGTACTACACCACAATGAAGATTTCAGTCACTGCTGATAGCGGGATGGTTTGACCACTTGTCGCCCTGATCTGGTGACGTATGGTTGCGACAATGATGACGTCGTTTCAGGTGGTCGTCCTGAAAGCTGTGACGAGGCGGGTACAGAAACGCTGGTTATCGGTGGCTGTTCCTCTGGCCCTGTCGGTGTTGTCTGCTGTAGGTCTGGCGTCTTCTTTAATGCGCTCGGACTGGTCAAATGCTTATGGTGTAGTCGGACTGGCATCGGTGGGACGTTGACGTCGGCCGGTTTCTGCTCGCTAGTGGCGTATTTATTTTCCACTGCTGGGCGAAGTCTAAGGTGTTTTCTGTTGCGCCTTAGCTCCCCATCTCGTGTTCGTACGATGTACGATCTTGGAGCACACTTTTGCACCACTTCACCTGGCTTCTTCCAGCTCTTCTCTCCATCCTCCTTTATGAAGACAAGATCGCCTGGATCTAGTTCTGGTAGGTGATGTGCTTTTTTATCAAAGTACAGTTTCTGCGACTGCTTGGCTTTGCCATCTAGATGACGTATTTTGTCGTGGTCGACCTCATGAGGTTTTAGAGTTGATGGTAGGACGGGCAACGTTGTGCGTAGTCGTCTTCCAAACGCTAGTTCTGCCGGGCTCACTCCAAGGCTGGGAATGGGAGTAGCTCGGTATGTCAGCAACGCAAGATGATAGTCTTCCTGTTTCAAGATCTCCTTGGCGGTTTTCACAGCTCGCTCAGCCTCACCATTCGACTGGGGATAGTGTGGACTACTCGTTACGTGACAAAAGTTCCACTCCTTAGCAAATTTCTGAAATTCTGACGAAGAAAATTGTCTTCCGTTATCCGAGACAACGGTTTCTGCAATGCCATGCTGTGAAAATATGTCCTTCATCTTGTTGATCACTGCACTTGATGTCAACTTTGTGAGATGAGCAATGTTAATGTATCTGGAATAATAGTCTACTGAAACCAAATAATGCTGCCCCTTGATCTCACAGATGTCAATTGCTATTCTTTGGAACGGTCGCTCTGGCAAAGATGACGTAAGCAACGGTTCTCTTGCTTGCGATGGTCTTTTTTCAAGACAGTGTCTACATCCTGCAACTCGGTTCTTTATGTCTTGGTTTATGTGTGGCCACCAAACACTTCGGTTTGCTCTTTCACGACATTTGGTTATACCCATGTGACCTACATGGATCTGTTCCAGAATGAACTTTCTCATTGAATATGGTATCACGATGCGATCTCCTCGCAACAACAATCCTTCGTGGGTGCTCAGTTCTCCACGAATGGAAAAAAAATCCCTAGCTGCAAGCTTGACGTCTTCTTTGTAGACTGGCCATCCTGAGATAGTGTAGTCTAGCGCCATCTTCAGGTTTATGTCGTTTTGTGTTTCACGACGGATTTCGTTCAGTCTTTCGTCTGCAACTGGCCATGATGACGTGATCTCGTACACATACAAGTCAACATCATCTTGAAGTGTTGTTTCTTCTTGTCTCAATGTCTCTTGCTTCACAGGACTTCTTGACAATGTATCAGCAATCACCATGTCTTTTCCTGGCTTGTACACTGCTTGTGGCTTGTATCTCATTAGTCTCATCAAGAGTCTCTGACATCTCAGTGGTGTTTCTGACAAGTCTTTAGAGTTTATCAACGGTATGAGCGGTTTGTGGTCTGTTTGGAGTGTAAAACTGTCTAACCCTACCAGGTAACGATCAAATCTTTCGCACGCCCACACTGAAGCTAGACATTCTTTTTCTATTTGTGCGTAGCGCATTTCAGCTTGTGTCATTGTCCTTGAACAGAATGCGACTGGTCTCAGTCCCTCTTCATGTTCCTGAAGAAGTACTCCTCCTAAACCATAGCTGCTTGCATCCGCTGAGACGATGGTTGGTTTTTCTGGATCATAGTACGCTAGAGTCGGAGCTGTCGTGAGCATCTCCTTCACCTTGACAAAGGCTTCTGACTGCTTAGGACCCCATGTCCATGCTGATTCTTTCATCAAGAGTTCATTCAGCGGTTTCAGGACTGAAGACAGATGAGGTAGGTATCTGCCTAGGTAGTTCACCATGCCCAGGTATCTTCTGAGTTCCGCAACGTCTGACGGTTCGGGCAAACTCTTGATTGCTTCAATCTTGGACTGATCAGGTCTCACGCCTTGTTCATTGATTATGTGTCCTAAGAAGTTGATTTCTGACTTCTTGTATCGACATTTTTCTTCATTGAGTTTGAGGCCTACTTTTTGTAGTCTTGTTTTCACTTGAGTGAGTAGCTCTTCATGCATTTTCATGCTTTTGGAGTGGCAGAGAATGTCATCGAAGTAGCAGATCACTCCGTCGATTCCTTCTAGTATCTCTGTCATTGTTCTTTGGAAGATCTCTGGTGCGCTTGATATACCAAATGGTACTCTCTTCATGAAGAACCTACCAAACGGTGTAATAAACGTTGTCAGTTTCGCTGTTTCTAGGTCCAGCGGTATCTGCCAAAACCCTGATTGAGCATCGAGCTTGGAGAAAACTGAAGAACCTCTCAGTTTGTGAATGATATCGTCAACTGTTTGGATGACGTACCGTTCTCTCTGTACTGCTTGATTGAGTCTTTTAAGATCAACGCAGATTCTGACATTCCCGTTTGGCTTCAAAACGGGAACCATGGGCGAAACCCATTCTGTTGGCTCTGTTATTTCTTCTATTACACCTTCATTCTTCATGCGCTCAAGTTCCTTTTTAACTTTATCTTCCAAGGGAATAGGTATTCGTCTTGCTGTGGCTACACTGTATGGCTTTGTTCCCTCTTTGATCCTGATCTTCACTGGCTTACATTTCACTGTAGCAAAAGTAGCTGTATCCACTCTTTTCACTAAACCTAGTGCTGTCGCTGTGCTTCTACTCAACAAACTGTCGATGTCGTTCTAAATGACAAACACCGTTGTTTTAACCTTTTCAATGGACGTCTTGAAGTAGCCTATTGTCTTCATTTTGCCTCCTGGACTCTTCAAAGTAACTCTTTTGACAGGAAGTAGTTTTGGTTTTCCTATCTTTTCCCACGTCGACTTGCCCATGACGTTTACGTCTGCGCCTGTGTCTATCTTGAAGTTGATTTTGAACCCGCCAAGATTCAGATCTACCCTCCAAGGTGGTTCATCAGATTCCACCGTTTCTACGAAGAATATTTCTTCTTCTGTTTCTGTATCTGACGTGTGGACTTCATTCATCATTTTCTTTCTAGGCTTAGTTTTGCAAACCTTTGCAAAATGTGACACCTTCCCGTGCACTTGTGGCATTTATGACCATGTGCTGGACACCTTCCTTTAACATGAGATGATCCGCACTTGCCGCAGTGTTGTCTTGACTGTCTTTGGTCTCTGTTTTCATGCTTTTCTTCT
Source organism: Oncomelania hupensis (assembly GCA_036898135.1). NCBI lineage: Eukaryota > Metazoa > Mollusca > Gastropoda > Littorinimorpha > Pomatiopsidae > Oncomelania > Oncomelania hupensis. The sequence continues at coordinate 44,142,096 of CM072513.1, forward strand.
TTCTGTTTGTTTCCGTATGAGAACTTCTTGTTGCAGCGAACGCCGTCAAAGTCAGTTCATTCTGAAGTTGAAGTTTCTCAGAAATTTCTTTGTCAAGCAAGCCTAGTACAAGTCTATCTCTAATGCTTTCCTCTTTGTTTGGAAATTCTGCATGTTCTGCAAGTTCGTACAAGCTTCTTACCTACTGTTCTACTGTTTCTTCTTCTTTTTGATCACGCCTATGGAATGTTGCTCGAACATGAATGACGTTTCTTTGAGGTATGAAATGTTCGTCGAACGCTTTCAACACTTTGTCATAGTCCTTTCGGTCATTCTCATCTAGATTAAACTGTGCAAAAAGTCTGTCAGCATCAGCCCCCATCGAGTACAACAAGCTAGCGACCTGGATTTCAGAATCTTCTTTTGCAAGTTTTGATGCAAGTCTGAAGCGATTGAAACGTTCTTTCCACGCCGGCCATGCCGCTGGGTCATGAAACGTAAACGGTTGTGGCGGTTTAAACATTTTTGCAAAGTTTTTACTTAGCTTTCAACGATGAATTCGTCGAACAGAGCAGGTTATTCCAATCAGCAAAGCGTTAGGAACACTCTGACACCATGTTTTATGGCGAAGATAGCGAGTGGAACAGGCGTGATCAATATTTTGTCAGACATCCAACTAATACAATGGAGACATCGTTTTAGACCCGTGCGGGAAGTTACTTTATTTTCTTAAACCCTGCGCATGTCTGCATACATTACCATGACTTATGGTAAAGGGGAAATAACATAGTACTAAAATGAACGGTATCATAAGGTAGCGATTGCGTCCCCTATAACGCTTACAACTACTTTCCATTACAATGGGATAATGAGAAAGATGGAGTTTGCTGGTTAAACGATCATCTGTGGTGCCCGATCTCCGGGTTACGGGACAGGATAGGATATATAGGAATAATTAAATAAAAAAAATAATAAAAAATACATAAATAATTAATTAATAAATAAATAAATAAATTAATTAATTAATTAAAAAATAAATAATAATGAATGAAAAAATAATAAAATTTAAATAAAATTAATTAAATAATTTTTTTTTTTAATCAGTTTATAGTCCCCTCTCTTCCCGATAAGGATTTTCAGAGAGGAGACTATTTTGAGCTAATTAAATAATAATCAAATAAAATAAATAAATTTAGAAATATTAATTACTAGTGGTTTTTGTACCCTGGCAAGCCCATGATGCCTCATCATACCCCCTTGATACCTCCCCGAACCCACTTGATACCTCCCCATACCCCCTTGATACCTTCCATACCCCTTTGGTTCCTAACTGTACCCTCCTTGATACTTCCCCGTTGATCGTTTCGCAGGTATGGATGAAAGGAATCGACCATCACTATACCCCCTTATATATACCCGTATCCCCGTTATACCCATGCCCCTTTAAACCTACCCGTAGCCCCCTTTTACCTACACGTACCACCCCATCCCGATCCTTGGTAATAATAATAATAATAATAATAATAATAATAATAATAATAATAATAATAATAATATTAAATATAGAATAATACAAATAGAAATCCAAAAAAACACCAAGGTTTTACAATAAAATTTGATATAAGATATTATAATTGTTATAATAATAATAATAATAATTATTAGTTTATTAATAATAATAATAATAATAATAATAATATAATAATAATAATAATAATAATAATAATAATAATAATAATAATAATAATAATAATAATATTGAATATAGAATAATACAAATAGAAATAATAAAAAAAACACCAAGGTTTTAAAAGAAAATTTGATATAAGATATAATAATAATTATAATAATTTATTATTATTATTAGTTTATAAATAATAATAATAATAATAATAATAATAATAATAATAATAATAATAATAATAATAATAATAATAATAAATTAAAGGTAAAAAGCCTAAATTAAAAAGAAAAATATCCATATTGTAGTGTAAAAAAAAAATTGGACCTCGTGAGATTTGAACTTGGGTCGCCCTGGACGGTAGAGGAATGTTTTACACAGTAAGCTACCAAGGCTTCCTTGAAAAACCAACAATTTTTTGGTCTATATGGGAAAACATGCTGAAACCTCAATTTGATTTTTAATGGAAGCGCGCGGAATGAGGCTATTGCAGTTTGTGGACATTTTGTTTATTTATTTATCTCAGAAACGGTTAAACGTTCGGTAAGGAAATGTCGGCTATAACGATTTCGCTGGTTTTGAGCACACAGCAGGCCGATTCGTAGCGCCCAGCACCTGCCCAGATCAGCGTCCATACCGGACAAACTTTATAGTAGAGGCGAAGAAGGACTTCCGGCTAAGCAATTTATATTATATAGAAGATTAAAATATTAATTAAGATGCTAAGTTGATAATCTCTCCAAAAAACTGCTGCCCTGACAAGGTTGAAGCCCATTTGGAAAGACAGGGCCATCAGTCAACATTCCAAAGTAAGACTGCTGCGCTCCCTTGTCATCTCCATCTTCCTATATGCTTGCGAAGCATGGACCCTCACAGCAGATCTCCAACGAAGAATACAAAGCATGGAGATGAGGTGCTACAGAAGACTTCTGGGCATTTCCTATACCCAACACATCACCAACGACGAAGTCCGACAGACCATCACACAAGCCATTGGACAACACGATGACCTGCCCACAGTGGTGAAGAAACTGAAACTCCGATGGTATGGCCACGTCACCAGATCATCAGGCCTTGCAAAGACCATTCTGCAAGGCACAGTGCAAGGAGGTAGAAGAAGAGGGAGACCGAATAAGAGGTGGGATGACAACATTCGAGAATGGACTGGTTTGACACTGAGCGAAGCCATCAGGGCTGCTGAAGACAGAGAAAGATGGAGTATGCTGGTTAAACGATCATCTGTGGTGCCCCTACGACCTCCGGGTTACGGGACAGGATAGGATAGAATAGGAAGTTGATAATTATGAACACAGCGTTCGTTGCCTGGTTTGGTGAAGTCAGCAAAATGGCAAATGCTTTGACAACTGATGTAGGCCTAACTGTTCCTCGTCAAGCATCCCGACAGACTCTCCGTGACAACCAACCTGCGGCCACTCCAGAAGAATATTTCAAGATTAGCATTGCCATTCCTTTCTTGGAACACCTGTCAACCGAATTGGACTCGAGGTTCAAAAATGCTGACCTAGCAGTTGATGGTCTCTGTCTGGTGCCAAGCACTTTAATAGACAACCAGGATGGTTTCATGCAGGTTCCAGAAGGAGTGAAGACACTGGCAATGTTGTGGGAGTCTGACCTACCAGACAACGCTACCCTTGATGCAGAATACCAATGGTGGGTTTGCAAATGGCGAAGTGCTGCTGTGAATGCGACAGCATTCATCCCATCCACGGCATCAGAAGCACTGAAACATTGTGACAGGGATATTTATCCCAACCTGTTCATCATGCTAAAGAACCTTTGCACCCTGCCTGTCACTACTGCCGAGTGTGAGCGTTCAAACAGTCAGTTGCACAACCTGAAAAACTACCTGCGCTCTACAATGGGGCAACAGAGACTCAATGGACTTGCTTTACTGAAAGAGCACAGGGATGTTGATATTGACTTTAAAGAGGCAGTGAACTGTTTTTCCAGAAGATAAAATTCACAAATGGTACTAATGCCGAGGAACCTAAGAGCGGTGATGTTCATAAACTACAAGGTAAAGCTTTATACCGTTAACGATCAACAAAAAGTAGTGAATAATAATAGTATACAAAACATCTCTGCTGATAAATAAATGCTTGTGTGTATGTGTGTGTGGGTTTTTTTTTTTTTTTTTTTTTTTTAAGGGAGGGGCAGAGGATAATTTTTGTACCCCAGAGTTTGTCAGTTCAATTGTTCATCCTTGAAAAAAAAAATTCCGGGGAAGGCATGCCCGCGGAACCCCCTTCGCTGAATCTGTATCCCCCCACTCCCCACACACCAGCTCAATGCCTATGTGAGCAGCACTCTTAGGTTCTCCCACATTTTGCTGGCTGCGGGCTATTTATAGCTTGCCTACACCCTCCCTTTCAGTGAAAGGAAAGGAAAAAAGAGCACCGGCAAAGCTATTTATAGCTAGCCTGGCTGAACTAGCTTCAAAACCTAAAAGCTTTGGTTGAGTCGGTGTGCCCACCCACCCTCCTCGACTTTTCTAAGGTCCGGCCCTGAGGTATAGCGCTCTCTCTCCAAGTCTACGTCAGTCATACCGTCCAAGGGAACCAACTTCTTAAACAGAGATGACAAGGGATCGCAGCAGCCTTACCTTTGAATGTAGACTGATCTACTCTCCCCCATCCTACCTTTCTCAATGCCCCCTTCACCCCACCCATCCACTCCTGTGGTCAACCTCTTATATAAATTCCTCTTGGTAGATCACCTGGTCAGCGTCGCAGCGGCGCCTCGCGCTCCCCCCTCAACCTTCAACCTACTCCATGACCTCTTAACTTCAATGGCCTCCTTACATCTAAGTCCCCTATACGCTTCTGTGTCCGGGGACGGTAATCTACGCACGCAACGCACGCAACCTGGTCAGCATCGGTTTCTAAATAAAATCGTTATAGTATGGGTGCAGATTCTTCAAGATGGAAAGAATTCTAGAAGAGTAATCTCAGTGAGGGGTGGAGGGTATTATTTATTTATTCACTTTTATATAGCGCTTTACCAACTAAAGAGCCGCTCAAGGCGGTGACCGATACAGGATCTAACGCAAGCCGCCCAATTGCAATCTGACCTCTAGACGACTGAGTACAATCGTGGGCTACCGGGGAGGGGGTTAAGGGACCTAGTGCGTGCTGTGTGCTGTGTGTATTTGTGTAGCCGGGACTCACCCTTCTAGGACACGAGCGTCAGGAGCTTTAAAGTATATACTATGGAATGCGTGCGTTCACAGACTAGACCTCGTGTTACGCCTACTACTCCTCTACACCATCTCTTCCGCTGGTTACAGTTTTATTGTATTACGCGATCGATTTCCCCATCCAGGCTAACTGTATGTCCAGAGCACAGGCACTTGTATCCGGACACGCGAGCGCCTATGCCTGTGACGCGTCCCCCTTAGGCCTACACTATCATAATTATATAATTTCTTATCCTATCCTATCCCGTAACTCAAAGGCCGTTGGGGCACCACAGATGATCGTTTAACCAGCGTACATCTTTCTCTGTTCTCAGCAACCCTCATGGCTTCGTTCAGTGTCAAACCAATCCATTCTCGAATGTTGTCCTCCCACCTCTTTTTCTGTCTCCATCTTCTTCTGCCTCCTTGCACCGTGCCTTGCAGGATGGTTTTCGCAAGGCCTGATGCTCTGGTGACGTGGCCATACCATCGGAGTTTCCGTTTCTTCACCACTGTGAGCAGGTCATCATGCTGTCCAATGGCTTGTGTGATGGTCTGTCGGACTTCGTTGTTGGTGATGCGCTGGATATAGGAAATGCCCAAAAGTCTTCTGTAGAACCTCATCTCCGTGCTTTGTATTCTTCGTTGTAGATCTGAGAGTGAGGGTCCATGTTTCGCGAGCGTATAGGAAGATGGAGATGACAAGGGGGCGCAGAAGCCTTACCTTGGAATGTAGACTGATGGTCCTGTCTTTCCAAATGAGCTTCAACCGTGTACATTATATATTTGATGTTGGACTCGAGCAGAGTGACCCGGCTTGTGTCTGATGACCTTACAGGTCGAAACAGCTGTCACACACAGCAAAATACAACAACTTGGGGGGAAAGGAGTTGGTGTTGAGAGAGGAGGGGGCGGTACGGGAAAAGGAGGGGGAGCTATCAGAGGGGGCAGGGATAAAGACGGTGCGAAGTTACTGGGTAATGATAATATATAGGGGGATGGCCGAGGCCCAGGTTTTGAATTGTCCATCTGTACTTGGAATTGTGAAGGGTGGTTAACCAAACAGCATGCTACGGATGTGGTTAATTCATTAAGTTGCTTCGATATTTTTTCTTTAAATGAAACTTTTGTTGATAAAGATAACTTGACTTATGCCCAGTTTTCAGGTTATGATATGTATTGCTCTAAGGCAGTCAAGTTAAGTGATATTGGAAGAAGGTCTGGGGGTGTTTTGGTGTTTGTCCGTAAAACTCTCTCTAACTATGTCCATGTTGTTGAGACTACGTATTATCATGTGATTGTTCTAAAACTAAATAGAGAATTGCTTGGTGTAGCAAATGATGTGATAATAATTTGCATATACATACATCCTTATCATAAGGATGAATATGATAGCGGTTGTTGGCATGTAACCGATCAAGGTTATGGTATGGATATTCTAGAACAATGTATGATTGATTTATATGAAAGGTTTGAAATTTCTCGATAATTATTTGTGGAGATTTGAACGCCAGAACAAGTTGTTTAAATGCTTCGTCTTATGATGTAGATGGACTGTGAACGAATGATGATGATGATGGTGATGTTGATGATGATGAGAGAGAGTGGAAAAGACAGTCGGATAACGAGGACACGAATGCGTTTGGCAGAGAGCTGTTGGATTTGTGTTCCATGTTTGAGTGTGTGATTGTGAATGGGTTGTGCAAGTTGGACTGTGATGATGCGTTAACTTTTGTAAGTGTCAATGGTGGGAGCGTAGTGGATTATTTTGTTATGTCAAGATGGGAGCGTAGTGGATTATTTTGTTATGTCAAGAGAACTATGTGTACGAGAATTTGTTTCTTCTTTATGTGTTGAATCTTTTATTGAATCTCCCCACTTCCATGTTATGATAAAATTGTTTTGTGAAGATGTAAATGCTAAACAGGATAATGAATATAAGGGTAAATGGATAAATAAGACAATCTGGGACAAAAGCAAAGAAGAAGAATTTTTAATAAGCTTTAGCTCTGACACCATCCAGGCTATGTTGGACAATGCTACTGTTACCTTAGATGACAATGTTGTCTGTTGATGTAGCCATACAGATTTCCACAGAGGCGCTACGCGCGGCGGGCAAATGCTTGAGAAGAAGAGTGAGAGTAGGGGATGAGAAGAGAGATGCGCAGTGGTTTGATGTGGAATGTGCTGCCGCCCGACGCACGGCGCGGCGCTTGTTATCTGTTTTTAGGAACACAAAACAGGCGAAAGATAGGCAGAACTACGTAACAGCTCGGAAAGAATTTACAGGGCCGGACCTGGAAAAAAATCGAAGGGGGGGGGGGGGGTGTTACAGATTCAGCTGTACATTCTTTGCAATGGTCCTTCTATATAATGGAAGAAAGTAATCCCGAAAGATTCTCACATTACCTTCAAATTAGTATAAGGCATTATGATACTGTCAACTTTAATGGGAAATCTTCATTTGGAAAACTGACCAGTTATTACGAGTTTCTTTTCCATATTATCTTCTAGTATTCGGAAACCCTAAACTTTTTCTACAACTATAGTCTATATAAAAATATAGATTGACACATAGACTAGCAATAATTTAACAATTATTTAGCAACAATTAGTGTTTAAAGGATTTGCATGTTTAATAGTGAACAAGACATCTTGGCGATGCTGGAAAATGACCGATGGAGAAGACTGGTCTTAGCGGACCCCATAGCGAGTTCTGAAGTTACGCCTTGGACAGGCGAAGCAAACGGGAATGCAAAATGGAGGAAAGGCGTTCTCGCGGAGGGGTTGATTAGGCTCTCAACATCATGCCTCATCCTGTTTCCGTGACCAGATCGGCTGGCGCTCGGGTGGCAGATGTGACGGTGGGTTCTATTGTTGCTGGACTCACACACTAGCTCTCGCATGGCTATGAAACATAGGTAGTCCAACCACTTGTTAACAGTAAATTTCACACATTTATTTCCTCTACTCTATATCTAATTTTCTAATCATTACATTACATTACATGATTATTGCTTTAGGTCCAGCGGACTCTTCCGAGCCAAATCAGGACCGGACAACCCCTGATCCGCATAAAAGATCTGCTGAAACAACCCTAGTGGTAAAACTGAAAGCTCTCCACCAGCCAGCCACTTTACAATAAAGACATCCCATGCAGGGGACGCTGAGGCTGCACTCTAATTTATCGAACCCCCAATTACAAAAACAAAATAGAATACAAACATCATTATAAATTATCAGCAAAACACATACATATAAAATGCCTACATTGCTAAATAATAACATCATAGGAAGCCATAGTGACCACCTGGCAGAAAGCATCCAATATTCCCAAGCTGATCCAACAGACCTCATACACAAATAAGGAGTCTTGTCCCAGAAGAGTTTTCAAGAAAAAAGGTAGATGACTGGTCTAGCGAAGAAGAAGATAGTATAGCAGATTGATAGAACAGAGCAGGAATGAGAAAGAGCAAATGAGAAAGACAGCCACAGTGGGAATTTAAAGCACTAAATTTCCAGAAAGTGTGGATACTATTTATACTGAAACCCCCGGCACCCCAACGGGGGTATTTTCTAATCACTACATTAACTTAAATGTCCAAAACGTAATATAACTAGGATTAACTCAACAGTCCAAATTCCCTTCGAGTAGTTCGCTCCTTGATGGGTCAATTCTGCTATTGTTCTCGATATTTGCTACTGAGTCATCCTTGGGCTTTGTTCTGGTTTTGCCTAATGTTCTTGTTTTCTGGAAGATTGGACTATCGCACAGTCCATACAGATTAGTGTTCGTGCACTTTTTTCTAATGCACTTAGCTGTATCGTTGAGGTGCGATGCTGATGTCTCATCGTCAGGTTTGTTGACTACTGGGCTATCGGAGCTCAGTGCTCGATGCTCAATTTTGCATGCCGCAGGTCTGGGATGACTCTCTGTGGGGTCTATCTCCTGCTGCGGACCAAGCCTGCTCGTCTGCAAAACATAGGACGAGTTTCTGCAACGCCTCGTTTACAAAGGGTGTGCAGATGGTCTCACTGTTGGCAGAAACAGCCCTCAGCGAGATCATCTCCACTTATACAGATAAGAGACAAACAATCTTCTACATCCGTGGTCTGCTGGAATATATATATATATATATATATATATATATATATATATATATATATATATATATATATATATATATATATATATATATATATATATATATGTGTGTGTGTGTGTGTGTGTGTGTGTGTGTGTGTGTGTGTATACACACACACATCATGGCTAAAATAAACACAGAGAGAAGTAATTAATAATATACACCTTCTCCGGTACAGCCACTGGTCTGCAATAATACAAATAGGAGAAACAACAGTTGGTCAGTGGGGACTACCTCGTGGGGTTGAAAACCGATCGCGTGGGTCAGCCACGTGGTCAAGCAAAGTTTTACTAACATTCACAATCATTAAACATGATCATTTACCTTTTTGACAATGTCAGGCTATGGCTATACTGCGATGAATGAATTTCACCCGTCACCTGCGTAGTCTTCTGAGAGAGATCTTTTAGCATGTGCGTCTCGGGTGAGGTTTTAACAAAGACTGAAGTTAACTGGGTGGCCAACTAAAGGGCGCGATCTCCCGAGATTCTTAGCGCCAACTGAAAAAAGGCGATGACTACTGGATTCGACCTTTTTCTACTACAGAGCCGAGTTTAACAATGCACTATCCTAGGGTCTTATATTTACAAACTAATAAAGTTGCTCTACCTGAGCTGCAATGTATGCCAGATATTTATGGACAGGAGCGACAAGGGGTTACTGGACAGGGACAAATTCTGGTGCTGTGACCCTTAGTTGAGTTGGGTGGACGACAGATGTTTCCGCCACGAGATAACGACTTATGTAGTCGGCTCCGTGATTCTCTTTATCGATGTACTCGACTTGAAAAGAGTATGCCTGAAAGGGTGAGTGCTGGGGGTCGTGGGGCGGTCCGTGTATTTCTTGAGTAGATTGATGTGGTGGAACCGGGCTCTCCCGTTTACCTCCACGTGGTAGACTGTCTTGGATTTCTTGGCAGTCACCGGGCACGGTCCCCTCCAAGCGATGTCCAGTTTGTTGGTGCCGCTTGGGAGTAATAGTAGCACCTTGGTCTCCGGCTTGCGAACGTGGTTTTTCCAAGCTAGTTCCAGGCATTCGCCGAAAAAGGCAGTTACCGAAGTCGAACGAAGCTTTCCGAGTGGAGCGAAGCTATCCGATGTTTTACGAACGAATGCTTGCAGGGCTACGCGAAACCACAGGCTGAGAAGACTCGTCTTTTGTAGGCCTCAATTACATACAATATATACATGTAGGCTACTACGTACGTATATAGCCCACGAGTTTACAAAGACGAAAGAAAAGACTTCAGAGCCTGTGGTGAAACATCCTTGCATAAAAATAGCCGCTGTTAGCTCTAGAGGGGCCGGGTAGCTCAGTTGGTAGAGCGTCTTACTAGTAACCGAAAGGTACCTGGTTCGAATCCCGGATTTGCCAATGTGTGACCATATTATTTTCCCCTTACCATCAACTGGTTCGAGAGATAGCAATAATGGGAGTTAAACGCCCCATGTTTTTCTGACACCCTTTTATTGCCTTTTATTGCCTTTTATGAGCTTTTTAAAAAGCGCTCCAAAGCACTCTGGGAATCCGCAATTTGCTAAATATAATATATATTCGTAGTCTTGCGTCTTTGGTTAAAACAAAAAAAATTACAACCCTTCTACATTATGGTTGTATAACATTACACATTAATATCTGCTGGAATGATCTTTTGTTTAACAAGATAGTCCCGAGTAAATAACGATAATGAAAAGATACCAACCAGTTTACCAGCATCTGAAAGATCCATTTTTCCTAATTCAATAGGTTTCATTTTAAAAAGAGATTTTGCAATCATAGCATACCCAGCTAACCACAATTTCGGGGCCCGATGGGGCCCGCATCGGGCAGCCCGATCGGGCAAATGGAAATTTGAACCGACTCGGGCCCGACTTTCGATAAAGATTGGGCGATCGTCGGGGTACCCAAAACTTACCCGACCATAACCCAACCTTTGCCGAACGGTAACCCAATTCCGGCAAAGATCGGGCATACATCAGGATACCCAACACCAACCCAACTTAAACCTGAAACAACCCCGATAATGCCCCATCCCTGGCCAATGCTGATTTACCCTAAAATCATATCCCACATATTGTTTATGATATGTGATTGCATGAAGAATGAATTGAGATGTCTGGTGTTAATAGGGACTGTCGGCACAGGCGTTTTTGTTTTCGGAAGTCCTTGCATGGTGTGTCCCCACTTAAGTATTTACACACCATTTCGATAACGATAGCCTATAGCCTATATTAACGTGATCTTCGTCGCTATCGAAATCGTGTGTAAATACATAAACGAAAGGCAAAGCACCCAAAAAACAACCACAGTGAAATAGGTTTTCGCAGGCAAACAAAATATCCGAGCACATGCAACTGTAGAACTTAGAAGAAAACTGTAGAAAATTGGCGCCTAAGTACAACCGGCCAGACCAGCAGTAATGGGCACGGAAATTTACCCTTGACTTATAATGTATAAATAAATACAATAGTTAAAAGAAACACTTTAACAATATTTTACATATTGTATGATAAAAATTAAGAATTATAAGCACAATTAAATAATTATATCTTGCTGAATTGATTTTGTATAAATATTTTTCACATACATACACCGCAGCATATGTGAAGCAGACGAAACATTCCAGACAGTTTAGCCAATTAGAAGCGAGAGTAGGTCTATGTTAGCGTGTGCGCAGCGTGGCTTTGTGGTGGGGCAGAATCGGGCTGCAGACGGGAGGGCGAATCGTTACATTTCTAGACTCCGCTACGCATCGGGTTTTTGTAGGGCTATGTGGGTCCCTACTAAAACCCGACAAAAGTTGGGATGCCCTATGCGGCCCCAGTGGGGCCCTGATCGGGCTGGTTTGCTGGGTAAGCTGTATTTAAGCCCACTAAGACAACACTATGGTATCCAAGATTAACAATTGTTTGTTCATATGGTACACTCATTTTTATATATAATAAAAAAATAATAATAAATTATTACTGCATTGAAAACACATCTAATGATGGCTTCAATGATGGAGATGATTCAATTTCTTTTTCTACAAGTGGTTTTGGGGGTTTCTGTTTATTTTTTCCTTGGCGGTATTTATATATTATTTACCCACTTGCACCCACTACACCGGCTATACATAAATAATATATGTTATTTGAAGATTGTACTGGTTGTATTGGTTGTATTGGTTCTTCTTTATTTGTTGTTAATGTTTGTTGCATTATTGTTTCTTCTTTTGGTGATTCCTTTTTTCCTAATATGTTTGCTTTTGTTTGTCTGTTCCATCTATGTAACTTGTTAAATTCTGCTAACTTCTTTCCAGCTGCAATTCTTCCTAGGCTCTTTTGTTTAGTGACTGTCACTGGGTTCTGTTGATTCTCCGAATTCTTCACCTCCGTCTCCTTCTCCATCTCCAGATTGGAAGAGTCCATTTTTAATAGCAGAGAAATTTATGTGTTGAAAAGTAATTAGCCCGGCTGAAAATGGGGTCAACAAGCTTCCAAACTTATAATACAAATTTCTTGATGCCTCACTAATCCCATTAACAATAACTGGATCTTTAATCAAATCATCAAATAAATCATTCTCACAATCTAAAGTAACAAAGGTCGACACAGCTTTGGTATATAACTTCACAATCGAACGCCCTAAACTTTTAACCATTAAAGCGCCGAGAACTTTATCATATTTATTATGTAATATAATGATGTCTTCTGGCCTCAGTCTTTGCACTTGTTCAGTAGTTAAGTCAACACCGAGATAATACTTTGACTTTCCGGAAGCTACTAATGCAACCAGCCTGTCTCTTTTCTCATTGTCAACACCTGTAACTGTAACATTAATAGCTTCTTGCATTAACAAGTCATCACAATTCATTTTAAATACAAATAAAATAAAAAACTAAATTAAAAAATGGCTGGTGCTGCAATGGTGCTTGGTTCTGCTGCTGTAAATGCCTTAGCCTTTTCAGGATCAAATTATTTGTTTTCAAAACTGGACAGTAAAGAAGAATCAAAATGGCATAACTTAGCAATGGAAAAATTACAACAAGATCAGGCTGAATACGAGAAAAACAGACTAATGCAGCTTGATTTTGTTAATAAAAGATTGAAAGAAGAAGGCCATGCAGATAAAACATTTGAAGACGTTGATGAAGCTTTGCACCAATATTATTTATTCACTGGCACAACACTACCTTCATTAAAGCAGCCAGTGTTATCTGATTACTACACACCTAACATTGCATCTACAATGTCAGAAACCGGAGAATTAATTTTAATTGTGTTCGGAATAACAGTAGTTTATTACCTCGTTAAACAAAAATATAAATCTAAATAAAATATGACTTCACGTTTGTCTAGATTATATTATTCTCAATCCGGATATTGGAAAGGGATGACGGCAGTAAATAAACTAGTAGAAAAGACTGGCTTGTCAGAAAACGTAGTTAAACAATGGTTATCGAAGCAAGCTGTATGGCAAATCTATCTTCCACCCCCGAAGAAAATAATAAGACCAAAATTTGAAAACTCCAGACCAAATGACACACACCAAATAGATTTGTTATATCTTCCCCATGACAAAATATATAGCAAGAAATACAGGTATGCCCTTACTGTTATTGATATAGCTACCAGGTTTAAAGACGCACATGCTCTTAGGACTAAAAATTCAGCTGAGGTCGCTCAAGCCTTAAATGCAATTTATTCAAGAGGGCCTCTAAGGTTCCCTAGACTTATTCAATGCGATGAAGGGTCGGAATTCAAAGGAGCTGTTAACCAGCTTTTGTTAAAACATAATGTAACTGTTAGAAGAGGAGTTGTTGGATTGCACAGATCACAGGGTATTGTAGAAAACTTTAATCGGCAACTGGCAGAAAGATTATTCACTTATCAGTATTCAAAGGAGTTGTTTACTGAAACCACTAATACAGAATGGGTTGTTAGGCTGCCTCGAGTTTTAAGGGAAATGAATTCAGAACCAACCAGAGTTACAGGATTAAAACCAGTTGAGGCTATTAAAAAGAAACAGACCGTTGTTACCGTTTCAAAGCCTGGTCGGCCAGATCTAACTTTGATGAACAAAACTGTTAGATACCTTTATCAGCCTGGAGAAGTTGCTAATGACACTAGAAGACGAGCTACAGACCCAATTTGGTCATTAAGCGTTTATGAAGTTGACAGAGCATTATTTACTGATCCGCCCGTATATTATTTAAGACCGAGAAGCGATCATAGAACACCACAAAGAAATTTTGTAAAAGAAGAACTTCAGATTGTTCCACCAGACACAGAGCCATTAAGATTTTCTAATTAAGAAAATGTATAATAAAACCCTTTTACTACCATATACATTTTACTTCGAAAGATTGTGGGAAAATTTTATTTGTAAGATCCGCAAGGTTCAACTTTAAGTGAATTATAAAAGAACTTTAACTGAATTATAAAAGAACTTCCCTTCAACCTTTTTTTTGACTTACCATTAGTTTACATGGAAACTAGTGACTTACATCTAACTTAATTAAGTCGACTTTTAAAAGAACTTATAACTTACAATAATTAAATTATAAAAGAACTTACTTACTTACATAAGTATTTTATAGCCAGTTGGTTGGTCAGTTTTTAATAATAGTTTAAAATGTCTGCCTTTCTTTAGTTGCTCTTTTAATTTAATTCTTTCCTCTTTTGATTCAATTACGTCATTTTCTTTTAAACAGTTATCAAAGCTGTCACGGTCTTTACAATAAAACAGGCAAACAAATTTCACTTGTTCTCTAAAATCCTTTAAAATCGAGTTATACTTCTGCGTGATTAGCCACACATTTATTCCCACATGACGCCCACTGAAAGCTAGCTTGCTCAATACGTTCCGTTTTAATACAATATCTTTTTCTGCACTGCAATCATCGATTAGAAAAAGAATATTACCTTCATTTTCAAACAAGTTATAAAAGTAACTTAAATGTTCATTCAGTTTACCTCTAGGATTAACAACAAAGATATTTTCATCTGTCCATATAAATGACCTTTCTAAGTACGTTTTATTATATTGAACAGTGGGGCAAAAAATTACTATATAATCAAAGTGGCCTGCGTAATATTTTTCTAACAAATCCAGAACAAAGACGGTCTTTCCGCATGACGTCATGCCAACGATCATTCTGCAATGAGGATCACCAGGTAACAAGGACGTCATTTTTAATATACTAAATCTTTTAATCTTCCATTTTCAATGTTTAGCTGAGCATCCATAATAATATACATGTATACTGTAACTGATTCTGACCTAGCACTTACTTCCCTATGCAATTCAATTGTTATACCATCTGTTCCGTTTTCAATTCTTCTTCCAGATCCATGAAGTTCATTGGTGGGTATGGTTCGAAAGTCTAACCACAACGCAAATTTATTCACCAGATAATCTTGCAGTCTTGTGTCATGTAAATGAAGATCCTTTGAAATCAAATCCACAGTGTCAGTCCGTAATCTACCTCCACCCAAGATTTTCCTAATCTCATCAAACTGTTGAAATCCCATCATTCCATTCGCGAACAATTGATTAGGCTTACCTTCAATCACAACAGACACTTTTGAAATATTAGGATTGATAAAATTTTCGCTATCACGATTATAATTTGATTCTTTCACAAACAACAACATGTTACACTCAGTTCGATGATGGTGTTTTCTATCAGTATCTGATTCAGCCCCGATGCTTGAATTCCTGATAGTTGTGTAACTCAGATTCGTTTATTCACGCAGCCCGTCCAAACAGCATACAAGTCACAAAGTCGACGTATGAAGTTTTCCACTTTTATTCAGCACACATCAACAACTGCATACAATTCTCAACTCAACTCAACAACTTTCACAGCAACTCTCCAGCTTCACTATCAACAACTTTACTATCTCTCAACAACAGTGCGGCACACAATTGTATAATCTCTCTCTTTTCCGGAAAGATTTCGAATACAGTAGAAATGACGCACTGCCACCAATCGAATAAAAGATCGTCATCACTGACTTACGTCATACACATTTCCTCTACTTCCGGGAACATTCACGACCTTCGATATCCATCGGGAAATTTCTATCGACAGTAATAAACATGCAGATCCCGAAGATTCTCCATTATTGAATACTTTGCAAAACGAAACGATTAGATCTATCGTGCGCGCTTTAGACACACTTTCGTTCGTTTCAACGTAACATAACCCCCCACTCAAGAAGAAATTTACCCAATTTCTTCCAACAACGTTGAAACGTAATGCACAAACAATGTACAGAATTAAAACTTACTTCAGACTGTCTCATTTACAGTCAATGTTCTCAGTTTATATACACAGAGTCCATGTTTTTCATCCGCAAGTCTTTCTGGATACTGTCAATGTTCACAGTTCATTCACACAAGGTCAATGTTTCTCATTTTCAAGTCTGTCATTACCAACATTCTTAGTTCGTCCACACAGTCAATGTTCTTTCGTTCGCAAGGAAACGACGCCCTCGTCAGTTGCGGTCGTCATCGGCCCAGGGTCAAAGACGATGATCACGTGGGCTTCCCTGGAATCAGTGCGTCCTCCGTTGTCTCCTTCTTCCATCGGATGTCCGACGCAGTCGACGTTGTCAGCTCCCAGGATGCATTTGCTGGGTCTCACGGTCAGGTTGGCTTCTGCGAGATGGTGGAACAGCTCCCTCAAGGTCTGCAGATGCTCCTTCCAGGTCTGGGTGTGGACTTCATGTTCGACCAAAGTCGTAGAGCCTGGGACATCGCTGAAGCTATGGGGAAATTCGCCCATAAGGTCCTTGAGCTCCATCTTTTGACCTTCCGTCAAGCTTGGTCCTAGCTTAACATCATCGATGCCTTCTTTGCTGTGGAAGTCTCCCAGTTCCAACAGTTCTTCGCTGTCAAAGCTGTCGTCGGTCACAGCTGCTGTGGCTGCGTGCACAGTCTCTGATGGCCTTTCCACGTACAGCTTAAGGAGGTTGGCGTGGTATATCTTGGAATGCTGGCCGACCTTCACCTTGTAGTCGTTGATTCCCACCACGGTCTCCACTTCGTATGGGCCTTTCCACTGCATCAGCAACTTATTATGATCGGTAGGTAGCAGCACCAGCACTTTGTTGCCAGGTTTAAACTTCCTGTTCACAGCCCTACGATCATAGTAGTGCTTTCCACAGTCCTGGGACTTCCTCAGGTTTTCTCTGGCTATCTCGAGAGTCTGCTCCAGCTTTTCCCGTAGCTCATACACGTACTGGTAACTGTTCTTCACCTCTGGGGTCTCTACTTCTTTCGTCCACAGTTCTTTTAGGATGTGCATCGGCCCTCGGATGGTTCTTCCGTACAGCAGCTCGAACGGAGAGAAGCCGGTGGACTCCTGCGGTACTTCTCTGTAGGCGAAAAGTAGGGCGTTGATGTAGCGATGCCATTGTCTGGGCTGCTCGCTGCACAGTTTCTTCAGGGTGGACTTCAGCGTAGCATTGAACTTTTCGACAAGCCCGTTGCACATTGGATGGTAGGGTGTCGTAGTTAAATGCCGGATGCTCAGCAGTCTGTTGACCTCCTTCATGCAGTCAGAGACGAACTGCGTCCCGAGGTCTGTCAGAATTTCTTCAGGCACTCCAAGCCTACTGAACATGTCCACCAGTGCCTCTGCTACAGTTTCAGTGTCAATCTTCTTCAGTGGCACTGCTTCTGGGTACCGAGTCGCATAGTCCACTAAAGTCAGTACCCACCGATGACCTTCTTCACTCGGAGGTCTTATTTCGCCGATTAAGTCTAAGGCCACCCTCTTGAAAGGTCGGTCGATCAGAGGCATCCTCTGCATAGGCACTTTCGGGACCCTTCCTCGAGGTATGGTCTTCTGGCAAATGTCACACGATCGGCAGAAACGGCTGACGTCCGCATGAAGTCCTGGCCAGTAGAATACCGCCTGGATTCTATCCGACGTCTTCTTGATACCTAGGTGACCTCCCATGATTGAGTCATGCGCTACTTCCATCACCTGGCGCCTTAGGGGTAACGGCACCAAGACTTGACGTAGTGGTTTCCCTCCGTTGACCCTCGGGTGCTGGAAGATTCGGTACAGGATCTTGGCCTTCACCTCAAAATAGACCGTACCACTGCCTTTGGTCACGTGGTCTTGGCGGTTCCTGTACTTGTTTAAAGTGCTATCAGCTTCCTGGAGCTGGATCAGCTTATCTCTGTCCACGATGGCAGCTTTAGAGTTGTCGGCGACCTTCAGTGGCGTAGACGTCTTGTCTATCTTGGCCTGGGCCCTGGTAGTAACAGCACCGACGATCTCTGGTCGGCAGGGCTGAGCCGGAGTAACCACATTGTCCCGTAGCAGCTCTGTAAGGTCTCCATCGGGAAACGGCAATGGATCCTCCTCCACAACTTCGACGCGTTGGGTTGAGGCAGGACTCCACTTTGGATCGGGGTCGTCGGGTCGTCTCGCGCCGTCGATATTCCCGATCATCAAATCATACAGCGGCTTCTTCAGGCAAACCGCTTCGACTTCGCCTATGTAGAAAGGGGTGTTGACATGAATCTTCGCAACTGGCGCTTTCAAACATTTGCTGTCGGCCATAAGTGTCCATTTTGAATCGCCAGTGAACTGTTCTTTAGCGATTAGGTCTTCTCTGACGATGACCCCACTGCAGCCAGAGTCTCTTAAAACAGTCACTTCATGATTTCCGACGCGTCCCTTGGAAACAGGCATGTTCTGTACGGTCACAGCTGCGCTGGCGACGACGGGGATGGATTTCCCGTTGGCAAGGAGGAGTTGGCCATCAGTCATGCACTCTTGCACGTCCGCAGGGGTAGCTGTGCGCTCGGTCTCACTCGGAAGAATGACGCTCCCGCCGCACACTTGATGATCAGATCTACTGGTTTGCCGTTGATTGGAGAAACGTCTCTGTCGGTTGCCCGCCGCTGCGTTGTCCGCTACTTTTGTTTTGAGGACAGTTAGCCGCCCTGTGGTCTGTAGTGTTGCAGGTGAAACAGCCTCTTGAATGCCCTTCCCTGGGAGGTGGCGTGGAGTCAGTCTGTCTCTGGCTCGTCTGGCTCCCTTGGATCTGGTTCCCATGGTTTCCAGTCTTCTAAAAATGTTTCGTCACGCTGGGTGGCCCCAGGGTTTTCCCATGAGCGATAAGATATCTTTCAGCAGCCTCAGTCACATCTTTAAGCGTCTGCAGCTTTTGTTCTTCTAAGTGGGTCGCTAGGTCCTTGTGACAGGCATTGAGAAATTGTTCCTTCACGATCAGGTCATGGAGACTGTCGTAAGACTTCCTTTCGCCTGATAACTCCACCCACTTGTGTAGATATGACGACAGGCGCTCCACAAACTGCTTTGGCGTCTCGTCTGACTTAGGCCGGCATTCACGGAAGCGTTTACGGTAGCCCTTCTCTGTAAAGTTGTAGCACTGCAATAGGGCCTCTTTCAAGACGTCGTAGTCTTTAGCGTCATCGTCCGACAATCTGGTGTAGACGTCGAGTGCTTGCCCCGTCAGAAGTGCACTTAGTCGAACCGCCCAGTCTTGAGGTTGCCAGTTAGAGCTTTTGGCAAACCTTTCAAATCTCGCCAAATAACTGTCGATCTGGTCCTTCCCGTCGACAAACGCTGGCAATTTTGGAGCCATGTGGTCGCTGATGACTTGTGGCGCATGCTGATTGTTTTGGATACGCGCCAACTCTAGCTGGTACTGACGCTCAGCCTCTAATTGTCTCTCGTCCATCTCTCTTTCTTCTCGGCGACGCTGCGCTTCGAACTCTCTTTCTTCTCGACGTCGTTGCTCTTCTTTTTCTTGACGCCGCTCTTCTAGTTCTCTTTCTTCACGGCGACGCTGCTCTTCTAGTTCTCTTTCTTCACGGCGACGCTGCTCTTCTAGTTCTCGTTCTTGTATTCTCTCCTGGGACTTGACGTACTCCGTCAACTGTTTCCCTTTTAGATGCAGTTGAATCCCTTTCTGCCAGAAGTCAGCCATCTTGATGCTTCTGGAAAGTTCTTTTTCTGGAAAGTTCTTTTTCTGGAAAGTTCTTGACTGTGCTGTACCCTTCTAGAACAGCACGCTTTCTGCAGTAGCGCTGATGCTTGTCACTAGTCGCTTTCGCTGACGCAGGCCCCGCTGTCCTCGTCGTATGCGACGCTGCACCAAGCTGGTGTTGATGTACACGCTCCTGTGCTGAAGTAGACGCGACGTCCGCTCGCCGCTCTCTGTAATACTGGCGATGTAGCTCCGAGACTGTCCCTCGACGTAGTCTTACGGCAGCCACGTAGTCCTGATCTGTTGTTCGCTCACGAAGCAACTCTTCAGCGACTACACGCCCTTGCAGTCAACCCGAACCTATCGGTGATGTAGTCCCAGTATGTTGGCCCCTCTCGACGCAACTCGTTGGCGGCTACCCTCGATGACTGCTTCTCGTAACGTTGACTCGCTTGTTGTAGCAGTTGAACCCTTGTCTATGGCGTGAATCGCGGCTTGGCCCCCAAAATGTTACACTCAGTTCGATGATGGTATTTTCTATCAGTATCTGATTCAGCCCCGATGCTTGAATTCCTGATAGTTGTGTAACTCAGATTCGTTTATTCACGCAGCCCGTCCAAACAGCATACAAGTCACAAAGTCGACGTATGAAGTTTTCCACTTTTATTCAGCACACATCAACAACTGCATACAATTCTCAACTCAACTCAACAACTTTCACAGCAACTCTCCAGCTTCACTATCAACAACTTTACTATCTCTCAACAACAGTGCGGCACACAATTTTATAATATCTCTCTTTTCCGGAAAGATTTCGAATACAGTAGAAATGACGCACTGCCACCAATCGAATAAAAGATCGTCATCACTGACTTACGTCATACACATTTCCTCTACTTCCGGGAACATTCACGACCTTCGATATCCATCGGGAAATTTCTATCGACAGTAATAAACATGCAGATCCCGAAGATTCTCCATTATTGAATACTTTGCAAAACGAAACGATTAGATCTATCGTGTGCGCTTTAGACACACTTTCGTTCGTTTCAACGTAACACAACAGTACACCTTTAAAACTTCGAGCAGGTGAATTTATGTTGATGGTCCAGAGTGCATCTAATAAATCTTTATTAAACTGTCTGTAGCGAACGATCCTATCATAATAAATTGCTAGTTTGTCATATTGGCCCCTGATCATCCTACTGAGTTCAGCGTGAGTGACCACTTCATATTCAAGCGCGATGTCAGTAATTGTATAGCTAGCATCATTGTCAGAGCTAATTACTACTTGAGAATAATCATTGAAAATAATTTCGTAAGACAGCCTATCATTAAATGAACTTTGATGAAATGGCAGATGACTGTGTAGCAGTTCAAAATCGAGTGGAAAATAAAACCTGTTTTTGTATACAGCAGCTAATGCATTTTCACCTTTGTTAGAAGTGACAGCATCGCCAGCTTTGATTCGAAGTTTTGCCACATTGGCGGCTTGAATCCCCTGACCAACTAAATCTTCCCTTTCATATTTACTCAGCCACAGATCTGTGTAACAAAACAAAACACCGGCGTCATCGATACTTTGGATTTCTCGCCCATCAAGTTTAATAACCATTCTTTTAATTATAGCTCTACCTAGATTGTTGACTATGGTTCTGTTAGGATCGTCGTCAGAATTCAGACTAATTTTAAATCCTAGTTTAGGACTGCCTGGAACTATTACATCATCAGGACCTAAATTTGGAAATCTTATGGTTAGTAGCTGATTAGGCTCTATGCTGCTTGGATTGTTTGTAATGATTATTGTGCTTTTCTCACCTTTAATGCCTAAAGGCGTCCTCAATCGGCGTGTAGGGTCTAACAAGTTTCCGTAGCTTTGCATTTTTAATGCGATAAAAAAAAATTATATTTAAAATGGCAGAAGGCGGTGAAGCTCCGGATGAAGTGTTTAAACCTGATTTACCTAATGAAGACCATGACGTCACACTGCTTTCAATGGTAGGAGATGACATGAGCCAAACAAGACCAAGTATAGGAGAAGAATTACGTCAAGTAACTGAAACCCAAAAAGCCAGAAAAATCAATAAATTTTACAATTACATCGGGCGCGAGTTACCGGATTATGTTAGTCCCAGCGACTTCGAACTAGACAAAAATAATCACTTGTTTATAAACACTATTGTATCCGGTAAAAAAGTGAGAGTACAGTTAAATATGTCAAAGAATCCTGACAAATTTTATGCGTGGTCTACTTTGAAAACTAAACTCCCAGTGACTGTAATACGATCATTGGGGCTTTCCGATAACAGAACATTGCAATATCGCCAAGCAGTAGCTTCACTTCAACGAATAGATGCATCGTTACCACATTCAGAAATAGAACTACAAGACTTAACTGACTTAACTAGTTCTGCATTAGAAGTCAATACAGAATTAACAACCTTACAAACAAATGAGGATGCCAATATTGATCAGGTTATGGAAACTATCAATGACCCACCATTATTGCCACTGCGTGAACTTCAAGGCTTAGATAAAGCTTTACAATCTGTGAGAGGGGAGACAATGATGAATTTAGCCAAGCTCGGTGAGCTCGACAAACATATAGAAAAACAAAAAAATAAACTAGCAGAAGCTGATGACGCCAACTTAAGCATTGAGGTAAAACAGATGATCCAAAAAAGGCTCGCAGACCTTTACACAGAACGCGCTGCAAGGCTAGAAGCTTTATCCATAAACAGAGAAAAATTAATAACTAATTTCGCCAGAATAAAAGAAACGGTGCATAAAATTTTGCACGAAGACACTACACTTGCAGAAAGAATTCAAACACTGTTCAGAGAGCAAGGTGTTACAATATTTAGCATTCTTACAGCTGTTGGGATGACAATAAGCACACTAGTCTTAGCACTGACTAGAACCGTAGGCATTGGTGGCGGACCTGGCGGACCTGGAGGATCTGGTGGACCTGGCGGTAGTCCGGTTAAAGACTGGATTAAAAAGACGTTACAAAACATAGCTAACTTATTGAAACGCTTAGGTGACAAACTTGTAGACGCACTTCCAGGAATATTAGGTTCTGTATTTTCATGGATATTTAATACTGCTTCTAAAGTTGTTGTCTGGGCGTCTGAACATCTGTGGTCTTTGTTTATAATAATATTACTCTGGCTACTTAAAATAGTAAATCCCAATTAACCCGGCAAACAATAAACCACCTGTAAGCGCTAGACGCGAAATCCCATGGTCAATAACCACCGGACCCGGTAGACTTGGCAAACTCGGAAGCGGTGGAGATAATGGTGGGGAACTTAAAGGTTCATTATTAGCAGTAAATACCGTATTCGCTGTATTCACTGTATTCATTGTATTCGCTGTATTCACTGTATTCGTTGTGTTCGCCGCATTCAATGTATTTATTGTAGGATTGTAGCCTATATGAAAGTGAGGGTCGGCAATCACTATATTGTTGTTGTAGTTTGATATAGTTTCTATCCTAAGCTGAAGGTCTGAAGGCAACATATACAGTCCTAAACCTATTACGTAATCTACTTTCGATCTTGCATACTTTAAAGTGTCCTGATATCTTTTAATACTCGCGGGCAAATCTACTGCCGAATTAATAGAATCTTCTATGTTGGCTAGAAACTGCTTCTGTGCATCGAAGCTAGTCCCTTCACCAATGATATTACTTCGTGTTTCTGCTTGAGACCCTAGAATGCACCACGCATACGTACGAATAGATTCATTCAGCCTTTCCACCCCACTTTGGGTAAATCCGTTTGATGTGTCTAATATAAAAGTGCTGTATGCCGTGTGTTTTTGTCTGATATACAGTAAAGGAACCTGGCTGTTGTGGTTAAATGATGTAAATCCAGGTACGTAAGGCCCCGTGTATAAATTACCTACAGCGTATCTAAATAAAGTTCCCATCCCATGATTGAGGTCTAGTTTTTGTCTGAAGTCTGTTTTAGTATCAATTCCGAATTCATTGCACAACCTTTGATACGCTTTCTTGTCAAAGCCGTTGTTAAAGGGATTAAAGTTTTTGTCAGTAGGTAACGGAGCCTGAAGTTCAGACAACACCCGCCTCACTTGATAATACAAATGGAACAGATAAATAGACTTCAACATAGGATCTGGGTGATTAAGGTGATGAACGTAAGAAACTCCGCAACCAGTTGTAGCGCATGACACGGCAAAATTAATTTGATTCTGAAAGAACTGCATACCCCCGTTGTTTAGCCATTGGTTAGCTAAAAAGTCGCTCGTAATGTCTGGGTTGAGGTAATGATTAAAAATATTATGGGGGATAGTATCAAAATGAACCTGGGCTGCCACAGCTATTGTCAGCTTGGTTAGGTCGACTGCTTTTTCGTAATAATAAGGCCCTGTAGTATACTTTGCAGCTTTGTTATATTTATAAGGCGCATACATTTTTATTATATAAAAAAATATGTTTGTAACTTTTGAATCTGTAAAATCAGGCGTGCCTATTGAACTTCAGCATACTATTGACAACAAAAACAGCGACCTTAACGTAATCCTTCACGAAATATTCTACACGGTTAAATGGTTAAATATTAGTCATGATCTAAACAACAACTGGATAATGATTAATAAAAAAAAGGCACTTTATTCATGCCGGTTATTATGACTTCTGCAGACTTACTGAAGAATTGTTTAAACCTCATTCGATTGAAGCAAAAATGAACCCTGCAAACTTGATAGTAACTTTATCTTTCCATAAAAACCAGCATAAAGACATTACCAGCGTTACACTTGCGCCAAAGCTGGCAGAAATATTAGGTTTCCGTGGCAATGAATTATCTTTATCTGACAGCTCCAGCACCGTCGGCAGTTCTATAAGATTTATTGGATCAAACCCTATGAATTTGTTAATTAATAATAGATTGTTTGTGTACCTACCTCAACTGAAGACATCGGAAAACTTAGTAAACAGAACTCCTAGTACACTGCTAAGGATAATCTCAACTCAGAGAGAATCTTACTGCGATCCAGTTTCATTAAAATTTCTGCCTCAAAAACGCCACTTAAGTCAGGACTATCATACTAGTTTCTGCTTCAAAATAACTAACCAAAACAACGAAATTGTAGACTTTGAAGATCTTACAATTATTCTTGAGATAAAATAAAGTTTAATTTTAATATATTTAAAAATACAATGTCAATCGGCCCCCAAATTCCAGTAACCTGTCCTACCATTGAACTGAAAGACTTAGCAGACACAATTGACTTTGATGCTAGTGCTAATGTTGGGTCTATTTACGGTTTCGAATTTACACAAAATGGATATTATAAACGAGCGCTAGTGCCGGCAGTGCCTGAAGTGCCGCAAGTGCCACCGCCAGTACCGCCAGAAAAACCATCTATCGATCAGCTAAAGGACTTTAATGCCGGTAAAGTAGATCCCGATTTTAAGTATGCTATTACTAAACGAGAAAATACCTGGTCTTTAACACCTATAGACACAGAATTAGATTGGCTTATTAAATTCAAGTGCGAAAGCCCTTACACTTTTATGGGACCAGACAATAAATTTAAGAAAATTATTAACGCCGGGCCTATGTTAGTTAGTCTAGTGCCGGATGAAACTAATCGAGACAACGTACAAATCAAAGCCTACAAAAAAAGCAACTATGTTTTACATAAGCGTGATGCAGCCGGGAAAAATGTCAGAGTTGTTCTGCAGCCTCCTTTACAGCTAGGTAGTGCAGCTATGATAGTACTGGACATAATTGCTCACAGGCCTATGCAGAGAAATGTTAATGTAATTCCGCAAGTGTCTCTAAGTTGGGCTGATTTAGATGAGGATCCCAGACGAGTTACAGTATTTATGAAAAAAAGAGAAAATGAAAATCAGTATTCCGTATTTACTTCATCACCCAAGATAACTTTTGTTCCTGTTCCAAATCCTATTGACAGAATAGCGCAAATTAGCCTAGACAACGTAGATCTGTTAGCATTTTATTTCAGCGATCAGATATTTTCTGATAGTCAAATAGAATATTTTGCTAATAAACTAAAATCAAGTTAATTAATAAAAAGCCTTTTTTTCACACTAAAAATATGGCGACAAAATTGTATCCTGCTATAGTGGAAGCAGTAGAGGATGAACAACCAATGCAACCCAGTGCTCCAACGTTAGACTTAAGTAATGTTCAAACGTTCAGGTTGGAAGAAATAAAAAAAGTTAGGACTCAAATTGAATCAGATATCCAAAAGTACTCTAGATGCAGACGAAGGTATTCCGGCGCTTATAGCGGAATAAATTACGTGTCTACTGGTCTAAATGTTATTAATGCAGCGGAAGCTGCTATCAGCGTGGGATTATTGGTGACTGGAATTGGTATACCAATTAGTATTGGATTAGGGGTTGCTGCCGGATTATCTTCAGTGATGTCAGTTCTACTTGGTGTAATTAATACTAAAGTATCTAAGAAATTAGAAAAACACGACCTCATTTCTAGCCTTGCGATAGCTAAACTTACTAGCATGACCTTAATAATTTCTAAAGCTCTAGAAGACACTCAGATTACAGACCAAGAGTTTGTAGAAGAATATAAAAAGTTGAAGCACGACATACAATCTAAATCTAGGTCTGCACCTGTTAATGTTGAAGAAATTAAAAAAAATTAATAGAAGAAGGGAGACTACTGGGACGGAAGGAGCAGCTAGATGCTTTGAAGAAAAAGCTTGGCGCTTCAGAATAAATACAGTTAACATTTACTCAAGCCTTACAGGCCTTGCTGGCATTCCAGGCCTTACGGGTCCTGCAGGCCTTCCAGGCCTTCCTCCTTACTCATAGTCGTAGTCATATTCATAGTAGTAGTTTCTACCTGTAATTTATAGTGGCCTAGAGCGTATGCGAACTCTTTAATTACCCTTACCCGCTTTGTGTCATTAGCGCATAATGTTTTTTTGGTCGTAACTGCAGTGGATAGAACATGGTTTTTAGACTTTATAGTTGTGTTTGGGTATGGTTTAACTTCTTTCCCATCTAAGGCTTCCAAGTAGTTTTCGTGTCTGATATCTCTGTTTTTTATTGCAGCTTTTTGGGTGCCTTTTGCTTTTGAAGATTCTCCCGATTCGTGTTTAATACTGTACTGCTTAGATCGTAGTCCTGCGTATTCTTCTATTAGTTTCCCGTTCATTTCATCTTTCATCAAACCGAGTTTCTTTTGGTTTGTTTTGCTGTACAAAGGATGAGTTTCAGGGTAGTCACTAGTATCGTAATGTTGTAGTTCCGATTCTAAGTCTTTATAAATGTCTTCAGTAGGGATGTCTAGTATAAGGGAGTCTGTGTCTGTGTATACAACTCTGTGTTACACTCAGTTTGATGTTGGTGTTTTCTATCAGTATCTGATTCAGCCCCGATGCTTGAATTCCTGATAGTTGTGTAACTCAGATTCATTTATTCACGCAGCCCGTCCAAACAGCATACAAGTCACAAAGTCGACGTATGAAGTTTTCCACTTTTATTCAGCACACACCAACAACTGCATACAATTCTCAACTCAACTCAACAACTTTCACAGCAGCTCTCCATCAACAACTTCTCTATCAACAATTTTACTATCTCAACAGCAACTCGGCACACGATTAAATAACCTCTCTCTCTTCCGGAAAGATTTCGAATACAGTAGAAATGACGCACTGCCACCAATCGAATAAAAGATCGTCATCACTGACTTACGTCATTCATCTCTCCACACATACCCCGAACCTTCTCTTACTTCGACAATCGTCCCGAACCTTCGATCGATGGTAAACAAGGAAATCCAGAGTATTCTCCGACAATATCGACCAACGAAAATTATCAACGTTATACAAAGCCTCTCCTAACAACAATGCAAACTCAAATCAAAGGTAAATAAACTCCATTCTTGAATACTTTGCAAAACGAAACGATTAGATCTATCGTGCGCGCTTTAGACACACTTTCGTTCGTTTCAACGTAACATAACCCCCCACTCAAGAAGAAATTTACTTAATTTCTTTCAACAACGTTGAAACGTAATGCACAAACAAAGTCCTCAATTGAAACTAATTTAAGACTTTCTGAATACTGTAATTGCGCTCAGCTTATCTACACAGAGTCAATGGGTTTCATCTTCAAGTCTATCTGGATATTGTCAATGTTCACAGTTCATTCACACAGAGTCAAAGTTTCTCATCTGCAAGTCTTTCTGGATACTGTCAATGTTCACAGATCATTTACCCAGTCAACGTTCTTTCATTCGCAAGGAAACGACGCCCTCGTCAGTTGCGGTCGTCATCGGCCCAGGGTCAAAGACGATGATCACGTGGGCTTCCCTGGAATCAGTGCGTCCTCCGTTGTCTCCTTCTTCCGTCGGATGTCCGACGATGTCGACGCTGTCAGCTCCCAGAATGCATTCGCTGGGCCTCACGGTCAGGTTGGCTTCTGCGGGACGGTGGAACAGCTCCCTCAAGGTCTGCAGATGCTCCTTCCAGGTCTGGGTGTGGACTTCATGTTCGACCAAAGTCGTAGAGCCTGGGACATCGCTGAAGTTGTGGGGAAACTCGCCCATAAGGTCCTTGAGCTCCATCTTTTGACCTTCCCTCAAGCTTGGTCCTAGCTTATCATCATCGATGCCTTCTTTGCTGTGGAAGTCTCCCAGTTCCAACAGTTCCTCGCTGTCAAAGCTGTTGTCGATCTCAGCTGCTGTTGCCACATGCACAGTCTCTGATGGCCTTTCCACGTACAGCTTAAGGAGGTTGGCGTGGTATATCTTGGAATGCTGGCCGACCTACACCTTGTAGTCGTTGATCCCCACCACGGTCTCCACTTCGTACGGGCCTTTCCACTGCATCAGCAACTTATTGTGATCAGTAGGTAGCAGCACCAGCACTTTGTTGCCAGGTTTAAACTTCCTGTTCACAGCCCTACGGTCATAGTAGTGCTTTCCACAGTCCTGGGACTTCTTCAGGTTTTCTCTGGCTATCTCGAGAGTCTGCTCCAGCTTCTCCCGTAGCTCAAACACGTACTGGTAACTGTTCTTCACCTCTGGGGTGTCCACTTCCTTCGTCCACAGTTCTTTCAGGATGTGCATCGGCCCTCGGATGGTTCTTCCGTACAGCAGCTTGAACGGAGAAAAGCCGGTGGACTCCTGCGGTACTTCTCTGTAGGCGAAAAGTAAGGCGTTGATGTAGCGATGCCATTGTCTGGGCTGCTCGCTGCACAGTTTCTTCAGGGTGGACTTCAGCGTAGCATTGAACTTCTCGACAAGCCCGTTGCACATTGGATGGTAGGGTGTCGTAGTTAAATGCCGGATGCTCAGCAGTCTGTTCACCTCCTTCATGCAGTCAGAGACGAACTGCGTCCCGAGGTCTGTCAGGATCTCTTCAGGCACTCCGAGTCTACTGAACATGTCCACTAGTGCCTCTGCTACAGTTTCAGTGTCGATCTTCTTCAGTGGCACTGCTTCTGGGTACCGAGTCGCATAGTCCACTAAAGTCAGTACCCACCGATGACCTTCTTCACTCGGAGGTCTTATTTCGCCGATTAAGTCTAAGGCCACCCTCTTGAAAGGTCGGTCGATCAGAGGCATCCTCTGCATAGGCACTTTCGGGACCCTTCCTCGAGGTATGGTCTTCTGGCAAATGTCACATGATCGGCAGAAACGGCTGACGTCCGCATGAAGTCCTGGCCAGTAGAACACCGCCTGGATTCTGTCTGACGTCTTCTTGATGCCTAGGTGACCTCCCATGATTGAGTCATGCGCTACTTCCATCACCTGGCGCCTTAGGGGTAACGGTACCAAGACTTGACGTAGTGGTTTACCTCCGTTGACCCTCGGATGCTGGAAGATTCGATAC
Organism: Oncomelania hupensis; assembly: GCA_036898135.1. Taxonomy (NCBI): domain Eukaryota; kingdom Metazoa; phylum Mollusca; class Gastropoda; order Littorinimorpha; family Pomatiopsidae; genus Oncomelania; species Oncomelania hupensis. Next base: position 44,171,919 of record CM072513.1, read on the forward strand.
AGGATCTTGGCCTTCACCTCAAAATAGACCGTACCACTGCCTTTGGTCACGTGGTCTTGGCGGTTCCTGTACTTGTTTAAAGTGCTATCAGCTTCCTGGAGCTGGATCAGCTTATCTCTGTCCACGATGGCAGCTTTGGAGTTGTCGGCGACCTTCAGTGGCGTAGACGTCTTGTCTCTCTTGGCCTGGGCCCTGGTAGTAACAGCACCGACGATCTCTGGTCGGCAGGGCTGAGCCGGAGTAACCACATTGTCCCGTAGCAGCTCTGTAAGGTCTCCATCGGGAAACGGCAATGGATCCTCCTCCACAACTTCGACGCGTTGGGTTGAGGCAGGACTCCATTCTGAATCGGGGTCGTCGGGTCGTCTCGCGCCGTCGATATTCCCGATCATCAAATCGTATAGCGGCTTCTTCAGGCAAACCGCTTCTACTTCGCCTATGTAGAAAGGTGTGCTGACTTGAATTTTTGCAACTGGCGCTTTCACACATTTGCTGTCTGCCATAAGTGTCCATTTTGAATCGCCAGTGAACTGTTCTTTAGCGATTAGGTCTTCTCTGACGATGACCCCACTGCAGCCAGAGTCTCTTAAAACAGTCACTTCATGATTTCCGACGCGTCCCTTGGAAACAGGCATGTTCTGTACGGTCACAGCTGCGCTGGCGACGACGGGGATGGATTTCCCGTTGGCAAGGAGGAGTTGGCCATCAGTCATGCACTCTTGCACGTCCGCAGGGGTAGCTGTGCGCTCGGTCTCACTCGGAAGAATGACGCTCCCGCCGCACACTTGATGGTCAGATCTACTGGTTTGCCGTTGATTGGAGAACCGCCTCTGCCGGTTGCCCGCCGCTGCATTGTCCGTACTGTTCCGCTGTCCGCTACTTTTGTTTTGAGGACAGTTAGCCGCCCTGTGGTCTGTAGCGTTGCAAGTGAAACAGCCTCTTGAATGCCCTTCCCTGGGAGGAGGCGTGGAGTCCGTCTGTCTCTGGTTCGTCTGGCTCCCCTGGATCTGGTTCACATGGTTTCCAGTCTTCTGAAAATGTTTCGTCGCGCTGGGTGGCCCCAGGGTCTTCCCATGAGCGATGAGATATCTTTCAGCAGCCTCAGTCACATCTTTAAGCGTCTGCAGCTTTTGTTCTTCTAAGTGGGTCGCTAGGTCCTTGTGACAGGCATTGAGAAATTGTTCCTTCACGATCAGGTCATGGAGACTGTCATAAGACTTGCTTTCGCCTGATAACTCCACCCACTTGTGTAGATATGACGACAGGCGCTCCACAAACTGCTTTGGCGTCTCGTCTGACTTAGGCCGGCATTCACGGAAGCGTTTACGGTAGCCCTTCTCTGTAAAGTTGTAGCACTGCAATAGGGCCTCTTTCAAGACGTCGTAGTTTTTGGCGTCATCGTTCGACAGTCTGGTGTAAACTTCGAGCGCTTGCCCTGTCAGAAGTGCACTTAGTCGAATCGCCCAGTCTCGAGGTTGCCAATTGGAGCTTTCGGCGAACCTTTCGAATCTCGCCAGATAGCTGTCGATCTGGTCCTTCCCGTCGACGAATGCTGGCAATTTTGGAGCTTTGTTGTCACTGATAACTTGTGGCGCATTCTGCTGTTGCTGGATACGCGCCATTTCTAGCTGGAACTCAAGACGCTTCAGCTCGAATTCTCTGTCTTTTTCTTGCCGCTGCTGTTCAATTTCTAGACGCTTCTGTTCTAATTCTCTTTCTTCACGGCGACGCTGCTCTTTTAATTCTCGTTCTTCACGGCGACGCTGCTCTTCTACTTCTAGACGCTTCTGTTCTAGTTCTATTTCTTTTTCTAGACGCTTCTCTTCCAATTCTCTTTCTCGTATTCTCTCCTGAGACTTGACGTACTCCGTCAGCTGCTTGCCTTTTAGATTCAGTTCAACCCCTTTCTGCCAGAAGTCAGCCATCTTGATGCTTCCGGAAAGTTCTGGAAAGTTCTTTTCTGGAAAGTTCTTTTCTGGAAAGTTCTTTTCTGGAAAGTTCTTTTCTGGAAAGTTCTTTTCTAGAAAGTTCTTTACTGTGCTGCACCCTTCTAGACTGTTCTAGAACAGCACGCTTTCTGCAGTAGCGCTGATGCTTGTCACTAGTCGCTTTCGCTGACGCAGGCCCCGCTGTCCTCGTCGTATGCGACGCTGCACCACGCTGGTGTTGATGTACACGCTCCTGTGCTGAAGTAGACTCGACGTCCGTACGTCGCTCTCTCTAATACTGGCGATGTAGCTCCGAGACTGTCCCTCGACGTAGTCTTACGGCAGCAACGTAGTCCCGATCTGTTGTTCGCTCACGAAGCAACTCTTCAGCGACTACACGCCCTTGCAGTCAACCCGAACCTATCGGTGATGTAGTCCCAGTATGTTGGCCCCTCTCGACGCAACTCGTTGGCGGCTACCCTCGATGACTGCCTCTCGTAACGTTGACTCGCTTGTTGTAGCAGTTGAAACCTTGGCTATGGCGTGAATCGCGGCTTGACCCCCAAAATGTTACACTCAGTTTGATGTTGGTGTTTTCTATCAGTATCTGATTCAGCCCCGATGCTTGAATTCCTGATAGTTGTGTAACTCAGATTCGTTTATTCACGCAGCCCGTCCAAACAGCATACAAGTCACAAAGTCGACGTATGAAGTTTTCCACTTTTATTCAGCACACACCAACAACTGCATACAATTCTCAACTCAACTCAACAATTTTCACAGCAACTCTCCATCAACAACTTCTCTATCAACAATTTTACTATTTCAACAGCAACTCGGCACACGATTAAATAACCTCTCTCTCTTCCGGAAAGATTTCGAATACAGTAGAAATGACGCACTGCCACCAATCGAATAAAAGATCGTCATCACTGACTTACGTCATTCATCTCTCCACACATACCCCGAACCTTCTCTTACTTCGACAATCGTCCCGAACCTTCGATCGATGGTAAACAAGGAAATCCAGAGTATTCTCCGACAATATCGACCAACGAAAATTATCAACGTTATACAAAGCCTCTCCTAACAACAATGCAAACTCAAATCAAAGGTAAATAAACTCCATTATTGAATACTTTGCAAAACGAAACGATTAGATCTATCGTGCGCGCTTTAGACACACTTTCGTTCGTTTCAACGTAACACTCTGGCCTCCGGGTATTTAGGTTTAAAGTAATCGTAGTAAAATTCGAACATTAGTAATTTAGAAAGGTCAAGAATAGTCATCCCCATAAACACTGGTTTGTCTAGATTAACTTGCGTGGTTTTCATGGTAACTGCATACAGGGAGTCATGAAACTCTTTGTAACCAAGGTATTGAGGTTTAGATGTTAATTTAATTGCTTGATTGGGTGATGTAATTAGCCTGACGTCTTTTCGCTTGTATGGGTTCTCCATAGTTTTACCAAAACAGCTGTTATTCAGCAGCTTAAAGAAATCTTTTTCAAACGTAGATTGCGCTTGTTTTCTGAGTTCTGTGTTTTTATTGATGTACCCGGCCAAGACGCTCGTTTGTTTAAAGTATAAAAACTTGTGAATCGCTGTGCACTTCATGCCGTGCCTGATGTAGAACTGCAGGTTTCTGTAGTGGCAGACGTAATTAGATTTATTATAGAGGTTGGGAATAAGTTTAAGTTGCTTGTCTGTACCATGCAATCTTTCTGGTGCTAATGGGTAATCATTATGTAGGTCGTGTAAGGCATTGGGGTACTCTAGGTCAACTTCGACAATAAACCCTATAGTATGATCTTTAGGGTGATTTAAAATACTGTTTAACCACGTCAAGTTTGCGGGGTTTGGATTAACATGTAATTTGAAATCTGAAACCGGCAAAAGCTCACTCATTGCCCAACCATATAAATTGTTGGCGTCAAAGTACATTATATAATTAGATTTCTGCGAGGGGTCATAGTGCTTCAGGTATTTATTGTTGGCTTTGCAATAATTGAGCTGCCACGCTTATTCCTCCACGAATGCCCGACTCAATCATTGTCATCATTACCTGGTCAGTTATGAGATCAATTTTAGAACCACTAAGTTTTAAGAAAGCATCCCAACTCATTCCTGGTGAAGAAATATAATGAGAAGGGTCGAGGGAGTAATGATGTAAACTCGTTTCTCTGTATTTTTCAAACACATCAGCCAACAAACAGACGTCAGCTTTTAAATACATGTCGTGGTAGTCACCAAGGTTTTTACATCCGAGTGCATTCCAGACGTTGTGAGCATGTTGGTAATCGGTATCAGTTATGAAACTTTTATTGAGTGAAGAATAGAAATTTTCTTTAGGGGGTAATTCTAGTTCTTCAAACACTTCCCAAGAATCCATGTATTCATAAGGATACACACCTTTCCGAATAAGTGTAACGTCCGGAAAGTATTTATTAGTGATAGGATAGCTGGGTAAGTTTTTAGCTAGTGTTTCTAAACTGGAAGACAAATGTTGAAAGCTGTCGTAAAACTTTTATTTATTCAGAGTGAAAGTTTTATATTTTTCTTCTGTCTCGGCAATACATGACACTCTGTATGCTTTCGTCACTGCCTGCATGATTAAATGGGAGTCGTAATTTCGAAGATTGTGAATGAAAATAGGGAGAGAGAAATGTTTGATTCCATATTCCAAGTTGCATTTCTGATGAGCTGCACCTCTAAATGCCCCTGTTATATGACAATGATCTCTCACCCTTTGGGTCTTTGCGTCCTTTGTGTCCTTCGGGTCCTTCGGGTCAAACTCATTATTACAAATGTGGCAATGTGTAGCTGCTTTAAAATTATTGGAGTCAGATTCAGTAAATATCATGGGCACCGGATTATCTAGCTGCAGTAAACACAATTTGTATATTTTGTTCATCTCATCTAAGAACTTCCGAGCTGCGTCAGGCCCTCTGTAAATTACCGGCTCTGTATGTTGTCCGTCGGCTCTAACAACTACATACACGAAACTGCAGACTTCGTGAAGGTGTGTAAGGAATGAATTAGGCGTACAAAATCCTTGTGGGCCTTGGTATTTTAAAATCAATGATTCGAAGTCGGCATAAACTATATAAGGCTGCTTGAATTGTTTGTTGATGTTTTTAAAATATACTTGAGAACCCGGCTTTGGTAACACAAGACGGGTTTGAATATCTGTCATGCTTTTGCATATTTGACTATGCTTGTCAGCCGCTTGGAGATTAGATACTCTGGTTAAACAGCGTCTGCACAAGTATTGTTTGCCGTTATGTTTTGAAGTGTGTCCTAATAATCTAGATATGTTTCGTATCAGAGTATAATGTTGCATGCTAGGATCTTGCGGGTCTGTTATTAGTAAAAGATCGACGTGGTGATTGTGGTCTGAAAACGATGGGGCATTAGGAGAGATTCGTAAAGGCATAAGTTTTGATTCAGGGTCCCAAACATATACATTGACTGTTATAGGAGAGTTTTGTGATTCAAATTTGTCAATGGCGTCAAGGCTAACAGGAAAATTAATGTCTTTAAGATTTAAGTTTGTTACTTTATCTTTGTACAGTGCCACCCTTTCGGGATGTTCTTTAGACTGAATAGGATATAATTTAGCCAGAACACACCACATAAAACATTTGTCATCGGTGTTCTTAATATTCAATACAGCCTTCTTGTCAAGAATTTCTTTGGGAAGAGGGATGTAAGATTTCCCTTTGATTGGATTATACTTTGCAACGTTCAGTTCTAATGATTCTAAAGTTCCTTCTGCCCACCCGGACCCTTTCATAGTTGAGCGCTCTATACTGTCTTGTAACTGGTTGATCAAGATGTTGTTATAAGCATTTTCTAGATCTGCAGATTTTAACACTTCAATTTGACTTGAAGAAATCCACACAGTCATCGTTTCATCAATACTGCCGGGTTTAATAAAAGTTATTTGAGCGTGAATGCGTATTTTAACAGGGGATTTAAAAGTAAAATTGTTAAGTACAAATTTGTAATTATTATAGACAGATTTAATAACATTTTGACTGTCAAAAATTGGAAGTTGTAATGTTTGAAAGATGTCTTTAAACAAAGGAGTTTGCGAAAGACTTTTTGTGTCCGTCATTTTTATACTGATAACAAAACTTTAAATTAAAAAATAATTATTTAAAAAAAATGGATTTTTAGGCTTCAAATCACCAAATACAGTCAAAGGGAAGCAACCGCAACTTTACTTATGAATGCGTAGTAATGTTTTTATTACTTCCCTTAACTGAATGGGACTTATATTGACTAATTGTCGCATAAGAAGTAAATAGCGTTAATGAATGTGAGGTAGTACAGCGGACTTGTAATTGCGGAGGCGTGGGTTCAATTCTGTATTGTGCCATTATTTTTTTTCTTGTAGTAAAATTAATTTACTTGCATGTGTGTTTGTATGTGTGTGCTAGTGTGTTTGGTGTAAATAGTTTGTAGTCAGATGCATGACAAAACATTCTACATTCGCTTATACACAGATAACAGTCAACAACCGATTACATAAATGCAGTGCAGTAGCAACATTCTTAAAACAAAATACACAGCAAAGGCACAACTGAGAAGGCTGACTATAACTAAATTACATTTAAGAGTACCATAACATTGCCTAGGATTACAGTGCAGGCAAAGCAAGGTCGGAGTTATTGGATTACAGTGCAGGCAAAGCAAGGTCGGAGTTGTAATTACGAAGGGTTAAAAAATTAACAGGGAAAGGAAAAGAAAAAGGAGGTTGTTTTGTTTTATAAATGGATTCATAATCCAAAAGTGGGGAAGGCAATGTAGTCAATAATGTTTGCTTCTAGTAGCTAGGTGTGTTAATGACAGCACAAGGTTAATGGTATTGATTTGTTGCTCGGTATGTCAGCTTCTGTGCAAGTGGTATTGCATTTGCACTGTGCTTTGTTATTCCTGTATGTAATTATCTCCCCTGTATGCAATTATCTCCCCTGTATGCAATTATCTTCCCTGGTTTAGCCTGCCAACTGAATTGCATGTTTAATATAAATGTATATTTATTTATGTAGTTGTTTCACTTTTTAAATTAATATGAACACTATGTAATAAAGATTGCTGCACTTAATAGTGTATTATTTAGAATTGTACATTTAGAATAACGAATATTAATGCTGGTTTGTTGTATGTAATTTCCCAAGCCCAATCTTCTTTTATGAGCGATCTGGCTGGGGATATAAAGAAAAAGGAAGTATAGATTTTCGGTTGTAGTCCCCTATACGCTCTATGTGTCCGGGGACATTAATTTAATTAAGAAGAAGAAGAAGATTTTCGGTGTGGTTAGTCACTTCTGTGGCATGTGTTGAATTTGCGAACAATAATAGACACAGTGTACAAAGTGGCAAGTGGCTTGGATACATGTTGAAAATTGCCATGACAATGGATAAGACTGGAAGGTGCACGCTAACTCTCGATCCCTTCCTACTTAATCCAATTGTCAAGCCTCAGGCAACAGGTAAACAGATATTGAACGCAAGAACGAACGGTTGCATGACATTGGGTAAGACTGGAGGATGCGCGCAGTGTCCTGCGTCCCAGTGTCCCAGCCTCCTACTTAATTCAACTGTCGAGCTCGCAGCCAAAGTTCAGTCAGTACACCTCCGTGGGTTTCTCTAATTTCGTCTCGTAGAGATTCCCCATTTGGGGTTTGATGACAGACAGCACATGCCACAACCCTTGGGCTCACTTGGTGGAGTGGGAGATGCGTGCAAAAGGTCGAGGGGTCCGTCCCACTCCACCAAGTTAGGGAGAGAGTCCAAGTGGGAAGTGCTACCACCGGTTTTTGTAAAAATTTCCAATTCCATAAGTAAGTTTTCTGTAAGTTTTCTACTTTCTAAGTAAGGTATTTTTTCTAAGTTTTATGACGCAAGATATACGAATATATATTATATTTAGCAAATGCCAGATTCCCAGAGTGTTTTGGAGCGCTTTTTAAAAAGCTCATAAAAGGCAATAAAAGGCAATAAAAGGGTGTCAGAAAAACATGGGGCGTTTAACTCCCATTATTGCTATCTCTGTTCGCTGGTGTCAGAATAATGTGACCAGTAGTCGCTTCGGTGTCGTGTGACTATAATATTGTTTACTTGTTCTAGGTCTAATTCTGTTTCGATCTGCACAGCTTCAAGCTGTAAGTCAAGTCGAGATTCGCATTTTGAAGCAGTTATTATTATTATTATTTTATGATGATTAATATACTGACACAATTGGTAATAAAAAGTTAAAATAATACATAACACATAATGCACACATAGCCTACGATATTTAACATTAATATCAACAATAAAACCATGACAAAATTTCAAAGCGCTATAGATACGTTGATGTCCCTTTAGCACAACAAGGCAAAGCAAGTTTATAATGGTCTAAAAAAAACTGACATTTTTATTCCAAGGACCAAAGCAATTATTTATTTAACTAATATTATTATTTTTAACTGATAGTACTACAGTAAATTCGTTATATATATTTTAATGACATGTATTTTAATGAGAAATGCGTATAAAAAAATGTTGCATGGCAGGCAGAAATTTCCATAAATCATCTGAAAACTTTGGTAAATCGATAAGAAAAAATAACCAGTAACACCAGCTGAATATTTCGGGCTACACCCAACTTCAGCAAAAACACACAAAACGTCACTGACCAAATTTACACCATTGAGCACGCACAGCAGCACACTACTCTAAAACAAAAAAACAAAACAAAACAAAACAAAACAAAATAATAATAATAATAATAATAATAATAATAATAATAATAATAATAATAATAATAATAATAATAATAATAATAATAACAATAATAATAATAATAATAATAATAATAATAATAATAATAATAATAATAATAATAATAATAATAATAATAATAATAATAATAAATGCCCTGTGGGTTCGGGCATTAAATAGAATAGACCCAACGTTTCCCGGCGTGTCGTAAGAGGCGACTAACAGGGGTGATGTTTGCACGGCATCACTGGGCGAAAGTCTTCTACACAGAAGTCACCGGCCAGGACGGAGGAACATCACGTTACTACAGGTTCAACGACCACGTGCTCAGGCGAGCCACACTGTATTCGTGGATTTCGGCTGTGGCCAACAGCCTGGAGAGGATTGGGCACCGCCAGGTCTTTTTTGCCCAAGACACACTACATGATGACACTATCCACTAATTCCATACCGGATCGGTCGTCGCCCGGCTCAAGGACCGCGCCTTCCGTTTGCCACCAGGACGGAGGTGTTAAGTATGCTACTGATGGACAATTTAGCAAGAGCCGCATGAGAAACAACATCGTCATAGGAACCTGGAATGTCAGGACTCTAACTGCGGAAGGAAAATTAGAAGAACTGGCCCACGAGCTGGACCACTATCGATGGAACGTTCTAGGCATCAGCGAACTGCGCCTAGGTGAAACAACGACCTACAAAGGCCACAAGCTCTATTTCAGCGGTAGAGATGACAGGCACGAACACGGCGTTGGATTCTTGGTCCACAAGAACATTCTAGCCACTGTCATGGGTTGCCGCCCAGTCTCCAGTAGACTCATTACCATCCGCCTGAGCGCAGCCCCTTTCAACATCACTATCATCCAGGCCTGTGCCCCAACATCAGGCTATGACGACAGCGAAGTGGAGGATTTTTATGAAAATCTACAGGCGGTCCTTGACCAAGTGCCGAAGAAGGACATAATCATAGTGCAAGGCGACTGGAATGCCAAGGTTGGCCAAGATGCGCACCACAACTGGGAAGACACATGTGGAACCCACTGCAACAACGAGACAAATGACAGGGGTCTGAGACTCTTGGAGTTTGCCAGATACAACAATCTGGTACTGGCAAATACGCTTGGTCTCCACAAAAACTCCAGACGATGGACATGGCACAGTCCCGGCCGGGAGCATCACAACCAAATAGACTACATCATGGTCAAGAAACGCTTCAGATCAAGCATCAACATTGGCAGGACACGCACTTTTCCAGGAGCAGACATCGGAAGTGACCACGATCTCGTGATGATGTCTTTCCGGCTCCACTTGAAGAGAGTAAATACAGCAAAGTGCACTAGACTGAAGTTCGACCTGGACAAACTGCAAGACCCGGGGGTGGCAGAACTATTTCAGGCCACAATTGGAGGGAAATTTGCACCACTACTCATTTTGGGGGCTGGTGAAGTAGATGTCAGCACCATGACCACCACCTTCAACTCAGCTGTGACAGATGCCGCCACTGAGATCCTTGGCAAGCACTGACCAAAGAAGAAGCCGTGGATCACACTTGAACTTTTGGATCTGTGTGATAAACGAAGAAAGATTAAAAAAAAAAAACAAAAAAAAAAACAAACAGAACACCTCACCGGGAGCTGATGTCTACCGAAAAATCAACAATGACATCCGAAAAGGCATGCGCACAGCAAAGGAGAACTGGATAGAAGAGCAATGTCAAGAAATAGAGGGCAGTCTGAACAAGAACCAGCAAGAAGGCCTACCAGACTGTTAAGCGGATGACAAGTGTCAAACAGCCCAAAGTCTCCACGATCCAGGAGGAGAAGCCATGATTGATGCCCTCACCATTATCTGTAACAAGATCTGGCAGAGTGGGGAGTGGCCTATACCATGGACCCAGTCGCTTGTCATCACTCTTCCCAAAAAGGGTAACCTTCAGGAGTGTGAAAATTACCGCACCATCAGCCTCATCAGCCATCCCAGCAAGGTCCTCCTGAAAATAATACTCAACAGGTTGAAACCCCAAGCTGAACTTGTTGTTGTTGTTGTTGCATCAATTTTTATTCATCAGATTAACATAAGTTGTACTGATGTAACATAAACAATTAACAAAATCTAACATGCGCACATCATAGATATTTTCCAAATTAAGTAATTAATTAATCAAACTATAGAAATCATCATACTACTAACATACACATACACTTCTTAAAACATACATTCATTCCCTTGTAACAATTCATTGATTAAGAAACACACAAAGGAAAAAAAAACCATAAAAACTTTCAACTTCACCTGGGAAGAACGAAGTACTTATAAATCCATAAATATAAATCCAAGCTGAACAAATCATAGCAGAAGAACAAGCAGGATTCAGGGCAGGGCGAAGTACCACTGAACAGATTTTCAACCTCAGAATAATCTGTGAGAAATACCTACAGCACCAACAACATCTATATCATGTGTTCATAGACTTCAAGAAGGCTTTTGACCGAGTCTGGCATGCAGCTCTATGGGCAACAATGAAAGTGTACAACATCAGCCCTAAAATTATTGAAGTCATCAAAAGCATGTATGACAAGGCTACCAGTGCAGTCCTTTACAACAGCGCCATCGGAAACTGGTTCAGAACAACAATCGGTGTGCGTCAATGATGCCTACTCTCTCCAACACTCTTCAACATCTTCCTAGAGCACATCATGTCAGATGCTCTTGCAGATCATGAAGGCACAGTCATCATAGGGGGTAGAGCAGTCTCCAATCTTCGTTTTGTGGATGACATTGATGGATTGGCTGGAGAGGAACAAGAACTTGAACAGCTGGTACAGAGGCTTGACACCACCTCCCGAACTTATGGAATGGAAATAAGTGCAGAGAAGACCAAAATGATGACCAACACCACCAATGGCATCAACACGGACATCAAAGTCCAAGGCCAGTCCCTCAACACAGTGCATAGCTTCAAATATTTAGGAGCCATTGTATCAGACAATGGGTCCCGACAGGAAGTCCTCTCCAGGATCGCACAAACAACTGCTGCCCTGACAAGGTTGAAGCCCATTTGGAAAGACAGGACCATCAGTCTACATTCCAAAGTAAGACTGCCGCTCTCCCTTGTCATCTCCATCTTCCTATATGCTTGCGAAGCATGGACCCTCACAGCAGATCTCCAACGAAGAATACAAAGCATGGAGATGAGGTGCTACAGAAGACTTCTGGGCATTTCCTATACCCAACACATCACCAACGACGAAGTCCGACAGACCATCACACAAGCCGTTGGACAACACGATGACCTGCTCACAGTGGTGAAGAAACGGAAACTCCGATGGTATGGCCTCGTCACCAGATCATCATGCCTTGCAAAGACTATTCTGCAAGGCACAGTGCAAGGAGGTAGAAGAAGAGGGAGACCGAAAAAGAGGTGGGAGGACAACATTCGAGAATGGACTGGTTTGACACTGAGCGAAGCCATCAGGGCTGCTGAGGACAGAGAAAGATGGAGTATGCTAGTTAAACAATCATCTGTGGTGCCCCTACGACCTCCAGGTTACGGGACAGGATAGGATCGGAATAATAATAATAATAACAAACAAAGAAATAATAATAATAATAATAATAATAATAATAATAATAATAATAATAATAATAATAATAATAATAATAATAACAAACAATTAAACAAAACAAAATAAATAAATTAATTAAAGATTTTACTAAGTAACTATACTACTACTACTACTACTACTACTACTACTACTACTACTACTACTACTACTGCGAAGTTGTGGTCTTGATTTTGTGGTCCTGATTCGGCTCTTTGCAGTGCGCTGGACCCTGTAAGCAATGAATAACTAACTATCTATTAATTTAACTCTGATCTCGAGTTGTCTTGATTTTGTGGTCCTGATTCGGCTTTTTGCAGTCGCGCTGGACCCTGTAAGCAATGAATAACTAACTAACTATTAATCTGATCTCGAGTTATGGAAAAATAAAATAAAAAAGATGTCGCTTAGCCTACTCGTCCTTCTCCAGAAATTTAAAGATTCTGTCGCGAGAGGCTAGATTTAACCAGCACTACGTATACTCGCCTTAAATAAGTCAGCCTACTAGCCTATGTAAATTAACATTGGCGTGAAGCAGACGACACAAGTCAATGGGGGACTAAGCGTGTGTATGCTGACGCTGGCTAAGTTATGCAGTGACTTCATTCAGCTGAGGTAGAGCATAGATATATATCTATGGGTAGAGCCAGGAACACCCACCCATGCCAGAGTAAGCTCAGGTAGACTAGTTCTAGCCGGTTTAGGCTGCACACAGCTAGATGGTCAATCGTTGTGTAAACTGCATATGAGAAGGAGCTAAGCTCTGATAGATTTTTCTAACTACAGACTGAAGCAGGGACTGGTGAAATTCAACTCAACCTAGTTAGCTACAGCCTGACATTGTCAAAAAGGTAAATAATCTATCTTTTGTCTCCTCGCAATTTCTTGATATTATTGTGGAACTATGTTTGTGAAGTTTGCCATGTTTAGAATTGTGAATGTTAGTCAAACTTTGCTTGACCATGTGGCGTACCCACGACCGGCTTCGCCACCATGAAGTATCCCCTACATACCCACTGTTGTTTTTCCTATGTGTATTCTTGCAGACCAGTGGCTGTACCAGAGAATATGTATATGGTTGATCATTGCTCCATGTGTTTAGTTTAGCAATGCTGTGTAGATGTATAGGAATTAGAGTGGAGATTCCAGTTGACCACTGACGTAGAAAAATGATCATTCATTGTTTGAATTAGTGGAGCGGTCACTGAGGGATATTTTTGCCGTCAGTGAGACGCTCTACACACACGTAGTATACACAGTGTTGCAGAAATTCGTCTCATATTTTGCCGACGAGCAGGCATTGAAGGAAAACCATTGCGCGTTACCTCTGACATTCGGCTTGCAATGGATTCGAGCACTGAGCTACGATAACACAACAGTCGGCCAGCCAGGAGAACACTCCACCACAACACAGCTCTTCAACTGAAAAAAGCTAAGTGCTAACGAAATCTTGAACCAAACCTGTTCTAGACGGAATGTGCAATCGTCCCCTCTTCCAGAAACCGGAATAGGAGGACAGGCAGATCGATCAGCCCTATGATGAGACAATAGCTGCAGATACCTATCAAGGACCAAACTATTCGAATTGAATTTGGACATTTAAGTTAGTATATAGTTTAGAAGATTTTGTATAGAGTAGAGGAAATAAATGTGTGATATTTACTGGTAACAAGTGGCTGGACTATCTATGTTTCATAGCCGTGTGAGAGCTAGTGTGTCAGCGAATCTCTTACCATTTTCTCTCTATCTCTGTAACACCAGCCTAACACAGACCTAGCTAAACGTATAAATGTATTAAGATTAGTCACCGGGAGATTAACTAGCGATCCTCACAGACGAAAGACGAGTGGGTAATAGCATTCCATTGTGCAGAGCCCAGCAACAATAGACCAGGGGCGGATCAGTTAGTTTTTGGGAGGGGGTTTCCAAAATTCGTATAAAAAAAAAATAAATAAAATAAATAAATAAATAAATAAATAAATAAATAAAAAAAAAAATATATATATATATATATATATATATATATATATATATATATATATATATATATATATATATATATATATATATATATATATATATATATATAATTTTATTTTTATTTTTTTTTATTTTATGTTTATTTTTTTTTTTATAATTGTATTCTCTCTTTCTCTCCTTCTTCGAAACCCCCCCCCCTCGTCCGCCCCTGTTAGACCCACCGTCACAGATTCGAATATTGTAAGGTATAGGCCTAAATATTATTAATTAGAATAGATATAGTTTATACATTTATTTACGTATAAAACAAACAATACAGGCCTAATAATTATATTCAGCCAGTGACGCTTCTTCGCTGTGTGGAGACTGCATACTTATAATATATAATGTACATTAGGCCTATGTACATAACAGTGTCTACTTTGTTCGAAATGCCAATCTGTATAAATCGAACAGAATTAGAAGCAACAGATCAACTAGTCGTAGTCATGCAAGCATCATTTCGTAACACATCGGAGAGCTTCGTTCGACTTCGGTGATTGCCTTTTTGGGCGAATGACTTGAACTAGTTTGGAAAAAACAAGTTTGCCTCTGGCGGCTTGCACTTCTCGGTCCTTCGTGTGGCGGTTGTAGTACTTCGCCTGACGGGCTCTTGCGTTCTTCAGTGCTTCACCAGCTTTCTTCCACGTGGCTTTGAGAGTTTCCTGCAGGTCTGCAACATAGCCTACTTGATTGCACCTTTAGCTAGGTGTGTCGTCCACTTTAGCTTCTTTCCAACTTCTGCGTAGTGCTTCTAATGGTCCTGATAGTGGTCTACCGAAAAGCAATATGTTGACGGGGTGTAACCTGTGGCGGCATAGGGTGTTTCTCGGTATGCGAATAGTGCTGCATTCACGTAGGTGTCCCACGCTTCTGGGTTGTCGTCGGCGACTTTCCCGAGGATGGTGAGAAGGGTACCATTCAGTCTTTCTACCTGACCGTTGCTGGCTGGGTGGTAAAGTGGCGTGCAAATATGATGTAGGCCTACTTGTAGCAACTCAAACACTTCTTGCATCAGGCGGTCGGTGAACTGAGATCCGTTGTCCGTCCTAACATGGACCAACAATATTGTTGGTCCATGGTCCTAATGATGTCAAGGAATCCCACTCTGTAAGATGGCGATGAGTGCATCTGCAATCTTCCTGGTGTCGATCGCTGGCAAAGGGACTGCTTCTCACCACATCGAACAGGAGAGATACTAATATAAGGGGTTCAACGCCAAGTGCTCACCAAGTTGCTAAAGGCGGCCTTTTATTACAATATATGGCTGTTTTAAGAGCATTTTAAATGCACCCCAAAGCACTCTGGAAATCCGTCATTTGCTACATATAATATATATCATATTTCTTGAGTCTTTGGTTAAAGGCGGAGGCAGTTGAAATTTAAATGAAATATGCCCTTTAAACAACAACAAAAAATACAACCCTTCTATTTTTTTAAAACACGCTACATTATGGTTGTAACATTACACATTAATGTTCGCTGGAATGATCTTTTGTTTCACAAAATAGTCCCGAGTAAATAAGGATAATGAAAAGATACCAACCAGTTTACCAGCATCTGAAAGATCAATTTTTCCTAATTTTGCAAACATAGCTTAAGCTGTATTTAGGCCTACTAAGACAACACTATGGTATCCAAGATTTACAATTGTATGTTCATATGGTACACTCTTTTTTATATATAATAAAAAAAATAATAATAAATTATTACTGCATTGAAAACAAATCCAACGATGGCTTCAATGATGGAGATGATTCAATTTCTTTCTCTACAAGTGGTTTTAGGGGTTTTTGTTTCTTTTTCACTTGGTGGTATTTATATATTATGACACATATTCATACATATGGTCACTCGAGCATGAAATTTTGTTGAGCACAATTAATAAAGTCTCTACTAAATACTTTGTTTTAATACCTTTAGTTAAAAGTTATTACTGAATTGGAGTAATTTTAATCCTCTGTGACTTGCATGTCTACCCTGATCTTCTCTAAATTAGGAACTATATGCGCAAATATGTACAGGGGAGTGAATAACAGGAAAATCCCAATTTGTTTTTATTGGGAAATATCAAAATGTGGTATCTATGAGCATAGTTCTTATCTATAATTTTCACCATTGTAAAAATATAATCAATGAACCGCAATAGGCTGCTGTAAATCATTTTATGCTTTGTTAACCAATTTTATTCAGGATGATTTTTATGTTCATTTTAATTTTACACCATTACATGGATATTCTGTATCTATCTCGTTCTAGCTTTGAATCTTTATTGATTTTTATTTGTTTCTTGTTACTGAAATTGTTAAAAGGATTGTGAACTTATTTATTTTGGTTTTTCAAAGACTGTTTTCAACATTGTTATTTTAGTAACATGTATCTGTTTAGTACCTGTATTCAATTTATTTCATTGAGACCATATGATATTTGCACAACACCAAGATTTACAGCGGGAATTGATCATGGATCAAGACATTTAAAATGTCTTTACATCTCAGTGTTCTTTAGTTGCTTTTAGTTGTATTGTTTTATTTCTAACATTGATTTTTGCTGCAGTTTTACCAATAGGGTTGTTTCAGCAGATCTTTTATGCGGATCAGGGTTTGTCCGGTCCTGATTTGGCTCAGAAGAGTCCGCTGGACCTAAAGCAATAATCATGTAATGTAATGTAATGATTTTTGCCCCTCAAAAGAAAACAACAAAAACACACAAGTATTCCAAAAAGGGAAAAAAAAGAATTCAGTCCGTCCGTTTGTCTGCTGTCCAGCATCTGTGCAAAACTTGCAAGTCGATTAATATCTGAGAACCTATTTCAGCTATCACAACCATACTTGGCATGTATATCCACGAGATCACATAAATGATCCAAGAATGAATGACTTAACTTCAAGGTCACGGTCACAAAGTCAACTAGTTAAAACAATGACAATTTTTCACAAAATGTCACTTTTTTCCCCCCCAAGTTATTAATATTGAACATGTCAATGACACACATACTATGCAAATTTGGTCAACTTAACTCCAAGGTCACTGGAGCAGTCCAAAGTCTATTGGTATAGGTACTTTGAAGTGACCTTGACCCTAAACTATGAGAGATATAGTCCAAACTTGTACCTAGGGATGATAGATTGATCTTTCATATATGTTCCATTTTTGTATTAATCTTGAAGGTTACGGTCATTTTAGGCCTTGCATAAACATACAAAAATAGATCATCGTACAGCAGAATGGCTCTATTTAACTCATAGTATGCAACAACACTGGGTTATTTAATCATACATAAGAGATGATGTAAAGGTCATCCCAAGGTTATTGTTTTTTTTGTTTGTTTTTGTTTTTGGGGGGAGGGACATAATAGTTGTGTTGTAGTTTTGTTTGATAGTACATGTGTATTTGGAGCCGGAGGTCAAGGTCATCTCAAGGTCAAGAGCATAGGAAGACCAAAGTCGATATTACTTTGCATTTTAATGCCACTGTTTCATTTTGTTTTTTTTCTTAGCACTCATTTTCATGTTAAATATTGCAAGTTCCATACTTTGTAAATAGGAAACTTTCTTTCGACAAGATTTTCCAGTGTTTAATAAAGATAATTTTAATAAAAAAAAGAATTTGGTGTATAAACCAATAAATTTTATGTTATTTACAAAAAATTTTTGGGAAGAGAAGGGCAGGAGGGGGTGTTTTCATCCCCTGCTCTTGCCCTCCACTAATGTTCAATCAATTTTACATATGAATGCAAATACTATTGTGTCACAAATTCAGCACACATTTTTGGGGATATTAATGATTTTGCTGTCCTTTTGTGGTCACTGGTGGTATATATATGTTTGTAATGTTTATTATTCATTTTTTAATAAGAACAATTGTTTTGTTGGTTTTGAGGTGTTGTGGACTTTTGTTTGTTTATAAGAAATATTTTTGGTAAACACTGGGATATATAAATTAATGTTTAATTAAACTACAAAATTGTAATGTGATGATTGTATTATTTATTATTATTATCTATATTAATGCTGGGCAGTTTTTTAAGGTAGTACTAGTAGTATGTTGCTTTTTACCTGTTAACATATAAAAAAAAGTATTCAAAGGAAAATGAAATTCTGGATCATAAAAAATGTCAATAACAGATGGGTGCAATAAAATATTCACCCCATCCACTCCCAAACACACCACCATATTCAAGACTGTGCAGTTAGCTAACTTCAAAAGCAGTATTTGCAAAACAGATAGTTTTTTTTAAGAGCACGTTTAAATACCTTTGTTATCAGACGCATGAAGGAGAAACTCAGTTCACCATAGGATTTAGTGTTAATGCATGGAATGACAAGGAAGAAAGGAGCTGCTTGGTTGGTGAGTATACAGTAAGGAGATCAGAGAAATATGCAAAAAATGAAGAAACTATAACAGAGCATAGACAGCGTACTCAATGCATGCCTTTATGGGCAATCAATGCAAGGTTCTTGGAAGAGGTGTTACATGTTTTCATTGAGGCTTTGAAAACAAGGTGTGCTGCAGGATTTGTACTTTCTGAAGTTTGTGGAGAAGAAACCGAGCACAGAACTAGAAAGTTGCAATTGTCGAATTTGTAAAAAAACAAAAGCACAGGAGACTGTTGTTGGTTTTATGAGACAGAATGGTGGATTGCACTGATTTTTTTCTTAGTTCCAAATATGCAGACCTGAAAGTGTTTGAAATATGCTTATCTAGTGTCCTCTTTGCTTATCTAGTGTCATGTAAGAGGTTACAAAGAACTGAAGGATACTTCAGCGCTGCCAATCCGAACAGAACAAGGTTCATTACTAAAAAATAAATAAAAATATGGCGCTTGTCTTCATAATTAAAAAAAACCTCTGTTTTGTTATCATTAAGGGGTACAAGGTCAACAAATGTTGGTAAAAAAAAAAAGACAAATGTTCAAAAAATTTCAATTTTTTTCTAAATTACAAATATTGAACATTATTTTTTTTAAAGATATCAATGAGAAACACATACTATGCAAATTTGGTCACTCTTGCTGCTCTAAGATCAAGGTCACTGGAGCTGTCCAAAGTCAGTATATGTACTTGAAGTGACCTTGACCCAAACTTATGAGGGATATAAAGTCCAAACTTGTGGTAGTTAGAAATAATAGACTGTTCTTTCATGATATATGTTCCGTTTTTGCACTGATCTTTAACCCATAATATTTAACATTGGGTTATTTGATCGTACATGAGCATCAGAGGCCACATGAAGGTAAAGGTTATCGCAAGGTCAATGTTGCTGCTGCAGAGATAAATTTCTAATATAAATATTTAAGATTGGTTGCCTATGCCCTTTTAAATTTTTTATCTTGATGATTTTAACACAATCCTTTGGAAAATATAGTTTAAATATACTTTGAATGCATAAGATTGAATATCTTTTAGGATGTACAAAACAAAGCAACTATATTCCTCTTGACTATAGTTTATTATGTGAAAATAATTAATAATTAAAAGTAAAAATAAGGAAAATGCAGTAGGTCTATTTTAATTCCAACGCGTATTCATGCGCTACCTTTTTAGCGCTAGTTTCAGTATTGTCACCTTGCTAACTTTAAGCAGAAAGATTCTGCTCTGTTTCGCTGTCTTCTGCCATGGGTAATGAGGCGACAAGTATTACAAGTCTTTTTTTGTTACTCTTATGATTAATTGATGTGGTTACATTCATTGCCTCATTCGCTTGTTTGTAGAGGTAATTAATTCGCTCACTTTTTGGGGTTTGAACCGGCTTGTTATTTTTCAGAGCGTTTTCCCTTTGATTTTCGTACATTGTTAAGGCTGAACATTTTGTTTTAAAGTCTGTTTTACTATTAAACATAAATGTGATTCTTGAATGGTTTTTATCCTGTAGTTGGAAATGGAATTATTATGACCTAATCATGCATCATGTGTGAGTGATAATTTTATTGCTCACTGGGAGTTCGCGCAGTCTGGCGGGGCCTGCAGACCATCACCAACATCAAGAAAAAGGCCCTTCCTGCTGGCACAGACAACAACGACCTCCCTGATGAGCTCAACGAGTTCTACACTCGGTTTGATCGGCAGAACACCACCCCCGTCACCGGGTGTTTGGAGCCAGAAGTCAAAGTCAACTCAATATCAAGAGTATCGAAAGATCTAAGCCAGTGTTACTTAGCATTTAATGTCACTTTTTTTTTCTGGGCACTCATTTTGATGTTGCATTCTATGAGGAGCTTCTGAATTATATGGGCTTTGCCCTTCTAATCTTGTTCTTTCTTTCCTTGACATGAGTTTTTTTTTTATAGCCAGAGCCAAGTAGGGAATAAGTATCTTTTGGGAAAAAAGCTTTCTTGTGAGGTTAGATCGAGATGGTGATGGGCTGAGCAGACAAACAAGATACAGAATTAGACCCAATAAAAAAGGTTTAATAGTCATTATTTATAAGGTCCAGCAGACTGCAAAAAACCACAACTTGGTTGATAGAGGACTCCTTTCTGATCCATATAAAAGATCTGCTGAAACCACTCTCACGGTAACACTGAAGGCACTCCACCAACTGGGTACTTTATAATAAAAACATGGGGCACTGAGGCTTTACTCTAATTTATCGAACCCTCATTTACAAAAACAAAATACAATATAAACATCATTATAAAATATTAACAAAACACATACCTAGAAAATGTCTACACTGCTAAATAATACCATAGAAAGCACTAGAGACCATTTGGCAGGAGGCTTCCAATAGCACCAAGCTAACCCAACAGTCCCCATACACAAATGAGGAGTTTTCAAGAGAAAAGATAGGTGAGTTAGTTATTCATTGTTTACAGGGTCCAGCGGACTGCAAAGAGCCGAATCAGGACCACAAATCAAAACCATAACTTCGCTGTAAGAGGACTTGCCCTTGATCCGCATAAAAGATCTGCCGAAACGACTCTAATGGTAACACTGAAGGCTCTCCACCAGCCGGTCACTTTACAATAAAGACATCCCACGCAGAGACGCTGAGGCTATACTCTAATTTATTGAACCCGCTTTACAAAAACAAAAAAAACATATAAACATTATAATAAAATATCAACAAAACACATACATATAAAATGCCTACATTGCCAAATAATAACATCATAGGAAGCCCCATTGACCGTTGAACAGAAAGTGTCCAATATTCCCAAGCTGATCCGACAGACCTCACACACAAATGAGGAGTTTTGTCCCGGAAGAGCTTTCCAGAAAAAAGATAGGTGACTGGTCTAGCATTACATTACATGGTTATTGCTTTAGGTCCAGCGGACTCTTCCGAGCCAAATCAGGACCAGAGAAGTGAAAGAGGACTCACCCCTGGTCCGCATAAAAGATCTACATTACATTACATTATTATTGCTTTAGGTCCAGCGGACTCTTCCGAGCCAAATCAGGACCGGACAACCCCCGATCCGCATAAAAGATCTGCTGAAACAACCCTAGTGGTAAAACCGAAAGCTCTCCACCAGCCAGTCACTTTACAACACGCAGGGGACGGCTGAGGCTTCACCCCAACTTATCGAACCCCCGTTTACAAAAACAAAATAGAATACAAACATCATTATAAATTATCAACAAAACACATACATATAAAATGCCTACATTGCTAAATAATATAGGAAGCCCTAGTGACCACCTGGCAGAAAGCGTCCAATATTCCCAAGCTGATCCAACAGACCTCATACACAAACAAGGAGTCTTGTCCCGGAAGAGTTTTCAAGAAAAACTGGTCTAGCGAAGAAGACGATAGTATAGCAGATTGATAGAAAAGAGCAGGAATGAGAAAGAGCAAATGAGAAAGACAGCGACAGTGGGAATTTAAAGCACTAAATTTCCAGAAAGTGGGGATACTATTTATACTGAACCCCCCGGCACCCCAACGGGGGTTAATGAGGAATATTGTCCCGGAAGAGTTTTCAAGAAAAAAGTTAGGTGACTGGTCTAGCGATGAAGAAGATAGTATAGTAGATTGATAGAACAGAGTAGGAATGAGAAAGAACAAAGGAGAAAGACAGCAACAGTGGGAATTTAAAGCACTAAATTACCAGAAAGTGGGGATACTATTTATACTGAAACCCCCAGCATTTCCACAGGGAGAGGGGGGGGGGGGGGGAAAGAGATTGGTCTAGCGAAGAAGAAGATAGGATAGTAGATTAATAGAATAGAGTAGGAATGAGAAAGAACAAATTAGAAAGATAGCGACAGTGGGAATTTAAAGCTCAACATTTCCAGAAAAAGGGAATACTATTTATACTGAAACCCTGGCACCCCCACGAGGTAAAAAGATAGGTGACTGATCTAGCGAAGGATAGTAGATTTATAGCACAGATCAGGAAAAAGAAAGAACAAATGAGAATGATAGAAACAATGGTAATTTAAAGCACTAAATTTCCACAAAGTGGGGATTACTATTTATACAGAAACGCCCAACTGGGGTGGGGGTTTATTAGCAAGTATGAAAAAAAACTAAAATTAATGGACGGGACAAACCATGATGTGTAATCAGTCTGAAAAATAAGTTTATTAAAAGCAACAAGCAGAAACTCAACAAGTTTACCCAAAACATATCACATCAAAACTGAAAGAGTTAAACTTCAAAAGGAACATTAATACTTTTCTGTGTATTATATCTCCAAGCGTATCTAAATCTTACAAATGAAAAAATTGCACACTGCAAAAATCTTCAACTTTAAAAAGATTCACATATAACTGAAAGAAAAGTATCATGAACAAGTCATTAAAAAAATGTCTAGTCACAATACAATACAATACAATACAATACAACTTTATTCATCCCAAAGGGCAATTACATTATAAGTTTATGAGGCAGCATAAAGAAAATGTGATTTTACACAAATGCTGTTGAAATGGTAACAACAAAATCACCTGTTTCATTGTTAATTACAAACATTCTTAAATTTGTTACAAATTCAAAGGACATCATTGCCCAAATATTCAAATAACATATAACAAATGTGATAAAGCATATAAATGGATATAACATGAAAAGATATAATGAAAAAGGCATCTTCAATTAACCTGAACATAATCAAGCAAGTCTTACTAGTTACTATTTTAAAAGAAACACAAGATATGAACAAATAACTTTCTAAATAAATAAATATATAAACAAAAAACAACCATATTTATTTAAACAAAACAAACAACAACAACAAAAAACTAATTAAAAATAACAACACACACCAAAAAACATATACAATACGAACTGACAATAAAAAAACTAGAAGGGCAAAGCACATATGACTCACATACTCTTTATGGAACTTGCAACATTTAACATGAAAATGAGTGCCAGAAAAAAATAAACGGAATGGTGGCATTAAAATGCAAAGTAATACAGACTGATCTTTTGATGCTCGACCTTGAGAGTGCAAGGAGGTAGAAGAAGAGGGAGACTGAAAAAGATGTGGGAGGACAACATTCGAGAATGGACTGGTTTGACACTGAGCGAAACAATCAGGATTGCTGAGGACAGGGAAAGATGGAGTATGCTGGTTAAATGATCATCTGTGGTGCCCCTACGACCTCCGAGTTATGGGATAGGATAGGATAGGACCTTGATCTCCTGCTCCAAATACACTCAAGTACAATCAAATAAACCTTTAGAAAAAGTTGTAATGCCAAAAAAACTGACTTTCGGATGCTAATCTTTGGACCTAGATCTCGACATGATCCCTGACCCCAGTTGGGTTACAGGGGTTTTCGTTATAAATATTATCCCCACTTTGTGGAATTTAGTGCTTTAAATTACCAACGTTTCTGTAATTCTCATTTGTTCTTTCTCGTTCCTGATCTTCTTCGCTAGACCAGCCACTTAATTACCTTTTTTCTTGAAAACTCTCCCAAAACTCATCATTTGTGTATGGGGTCTGTTGTGTCAGCTTGAGAATATTGGACTTTGATTGACTGATTGATTGATTGGCTTTCTGCCAAATGGTCACTAGGGCATTCTATGGTATTAATGTATTATTTAGCAATGTAGACATTTTCTAGGTATGTGTTTTGTTAATATTTTATAATGAAGTTTATATTCAATTTTGTTTTTGTAAACGTGGGTTTCATATATTAGAATACAGCCTCACGGTCCCTTGCATGGGATACCTTTATTGTAGAGTGACCGGCTGTTGGAGTGCCTTCAGTGTTACCATTAGGGTTGTTTCAGATCTTTTACACGGATCGGGGGCTAGTCCTCCTTCAACCAAGTTGTGGTCTTGATTCAGTTCTTTGCAGTCCATTGGACCATATAAACAATGGCCAACTAAATAATATGGTCTCTGATGCTCAGGTATGATCAAATAACCCAATTCTGTTACTTACTATGGGTCAAATATTGACCTTCAAGATCAAAAAGGGAACATATATGAAAGATCAATATATTCTCTCTAAAAACAAGTTTGGACTTTATATAACTCTCATAGTTATAGTTAAGGGACAAGGTCACTTCAAAGTACCCATAAGAACTGAATTTGGACAGCTTTAATGAACCTGACCTTGTAGCAAGGTTAAACAAATCTGGATAGTATGCGTGTGTCTTGTTAAAGTTCAATATTAATTACAGAAAAAAAGTGAAATTTTGTAAAAAAATAAAATAAAAATCTCATTTTGACTAACATTTGTTTACTCTTTTACCTTGACCTTCAAATGAAATTCATTCACTGATAATTTTAAAGGTCACATGGAAATATACCACCTTAGCAAGTTTGGTTGTGATAGTTGATCTAGGTTCTAATATATTAAGCCACTTGCAAGTTTTGCACAGATGGACGATGAACAGCCACATTAATAGAAAAAGTAAGTTTTGGATTATTTAGGACTCATCTCAAACAGATTTGGAAAAATCTGCAAAACTATTTTTTTTCATGGTTGTATAATACATTGCTGCACACATGTGAGACAAAAATCTGCCTTCGCCTTCAGGTCTTGCTGAGAGATGCTTTCACTGTTTGACCACAGAACCATTTATGAATATGAATAGAGGACAACCATTTATTTAGCCGAGTGTGCTCAGAGCTTTGCAATGTGTATTTAGCAAAGAAATGACCCCATCAACCTTTACTTTTACAGAAAAGCAAATACAGTGGCATGGTAGGCTGGCCACCTATGAAGTTTGGTCAGATATGTTCAGTGGGCTTTGGTATTGAAACAAGGAAATAAATAATAGCTTTAGCTTCTCTCCTCCCTCCCACTCTCCTACCCTTCCCCTCACCTCCACCCATCATTCTGATTCAGTGTGTACAATCTCATCTGCCTCTAAAACCCATTTGTTAATATAATAATTGTGAAGCAGTTTGCCTCTCGAGACAAAAATGAAATGACAAGTGTACAAACATCAGTAATTAAATTATTTATCATGCACAATACCAAAACTCATTTGATATTTCAAAGCAAAATAAACACATACCCAGCACAAAATATCACAGTTCAACATTCTGAGATCATTATTAAAGACTTCAAAATCATTGTCTACCAACCTGACAGTAACATTACATTGTGGTATAATTTTATTCCTCAGCCTACATTGTGCAGTAAATACAATGCAAAAACATGTAAGGATTAGATCTAGACCACAAAATACAATACAAGATTTGTGCTGGTTATACAACTGAAATTTTTTGGTGTGAAAGGTTAGACAGGAAGCATTGTCTTTTTTTCTCTGTATATATTAATGTGCATATGATGAGAGTATGTCAAACGGACAAAATTTATAACTTTTCCAAAGAAAACAGCTATTTAAAAAGCCTTAATTCAAAGGCGTTTACATTTGGCAAAAATAAATTTACCCTACAATTCGCATTGTTATTACATTAAACAATGATGGCTTTTGTTGCTCAAACCAACAGTGTAAGTTTGAATCTTCAATTTTGTTTTTGATATGGGTGATTCACCGTCTTAACGGTAAATCAGTACCGTAGACAAGTGACCTGCGATCCTATTTTTGAGTGAATCACACAGTTTGAAGAGTGCTTCTTTCGTGTCTCTGATAGGGTAGAGTTTATTTTATGACCCTAAAACGAAAAACCTTAGCAATTTTTTGTATGGGTTCTGTCTTACTGGCATTGGTCGATGCTATTTTTAGTGCAAGAATGTTGGCTAGCGGTTACCATTAATAGGCACAAAAACTACAGAATTTATTCATTAACCTTCACTCCTCCTCCCACCTCTCACTATACTTTTGAAATAGTTACTTTTTGTTGTAAGCTTTTTTCATAGTTACTTTTTGTTGTAAGCTTTTTTCAGTTGGACAACAATCACTGTGAATGTTAAAAGGATCTGTCGAAGGGGCATGGTCAAAGTGGGCCCCTTTAATGTGTATAACCTAGTCTTTCGTATGACATGTGTAATACATGCTATATGTCCACAAATTAACATGAACTGACTGAAATAATATGTCATTTCAAAAACAACACTATTCAACAAGGTTTCCAAAACTAGAGCTGTATTGTAAAAATAACTGACAGTAATGAATATTTTCAACAAATTAACCATTAAAATAATTTCTTAATGATTTGCAATTGTCTATGGCATTTTGATTGATTGATTGATTGTTGCTTTAGGTCCAGCGGACTCTTCCGAGCCAAATCAGGACCGGACAACCCCCGATCCGCATAAAAGATCTGCTGAAACAACCCTAGTGGAAAAATTGAACGCCCTCTACCGGCCAGTCACTTTACAATAAAGACATCCCACGCAGGGGACGGCTGAGGCTTTACCCCAACTACTCGAACCCCCGGTTACAAAAACAAAATAGAATACAAACATCATTATAAATTATCAACAAAACATAACATATAAAATGCCTATAGTGCTAAATAATAACATCATAGGAAGCCCTAGTGACCACCCGGCAGAAAGCGTCCAACACTCCCAAGCTGATCCAACAGACCTCATACACAAACAAGGAGTCTTGTCCAGGAAGAGTTTTCAAGAAAAAAGGTAGGTCATTGATCTAGCGAAGAAGAAGATAGTATAGCAGAGTGATAGGACAGAGCAGGAATGGGAAAGAGTAAATGAGGAAGACAGCGACAGTGGGAATTTAAAGCACTAAATTTCCAGAAAGTGGGGATACTATTTATACTGAAACCCCCGGCACCCCAACGGGGGTACTGTTGCCACAGTGAATTGGTCATGCCTACAAAGTCAAGACAGGTTTTCAACTGGGGCTTTCACTTTTCCCTTTATAGGTTAGAACAATCTACAGTGGCAAGATTGCTCATGACCCCAAGGGGTGTCTATGGCATTTTGATACGACAGGATAACAATCTAAATGCAAAGAAAATGATGAATAATAATAAATACACCCAGGGATCATGCTATCATTTTTAAAACTGAGTGGGGCCTATACAAAGTCTGTGAAAAAATGTGTACGAAAAGAATAATTTTGTGCTATTATAACGCAAAACAAACAATAACACAGCACTTTTATGCATCTGTACTTCACCACTCTTTCTCTTTCTTTGCCTCTTTTCTTGGTTTAGGACTTTTCAGCCCGAGATGAAAAAAGGCTTCATGCTTTTCCTTTTATTTGAACTGCTTCGTTAGTAAAGCTCACGCAATTGTAAAACTAGAAGGGCAAAGCCCATATGACTAACTTGCCCAAAAAATCAAAATGAAACGGTGGCATTAAATCGTAAATACCGACTTTGACCTTTTTATGTTCTTGACCTTGACCTCCAGCTCCAAATACACTCATGTACGATCACATAAACTACGTAGAGCAAAATTTGTATTATGCCAAACTCGGGATGACCTTTACCTTCAGTGACCTTGACATGATCTTGACTTTCATGTGACCTCTCATGCTCATGTATGATCAAATAACCCAATGTTGTTGCATAGCTATTCCACTGTGTGATGACCTACTTTTAAAATGTTTGTAAGGCTTTAAAATGACCTTGTCCTTCAAGATCAATACAAAAAAGAAATATATGAAAGATCAGTCTTATTATCTCTAAGTACGTTTGGACTTTATATCTCATAGGGTCACTTCAAAGTATACTACAACTTTGGACAGCTCCAGTGATCTTGATCTTGGCATGATTGTCCCAATTTGCATAGTATGTGTGTTTAATTTATCTATCATGCATCAAAGAATCACAAGTTCAATATTAGAAAAAAAAAAGTGAAATTTTGTGAAAAATTGTTATTTTTAAAAACTAATTTGTTAATTTTGTGACCTTGACCTTGAAGTGAAGTCATTATTTCACATATCGTTTATGAGATCTCATGGATTATATATATACACACATATATAAATATATATATATACAATCTTATTAAGTTTGGTTGTGATAGCTGAAATAGGTTTTGAGATATTAAGTTTTGCAGAGGGCAATGCCAGACAGATGGATAGACAGATAAACTTAGGTCTAGTCTGTGAACGCACACATTCCATTACATGGGCTGTAAAGATCCTGACACTCAATGTCCTAGACGGGTGGGTGCCGGCTACACAAATGCCCCCAGCATGCACTATGTCCCTTCTCCCTATCCCCAGTCATCCAGGATTGTGCTCAGTTGCCTGGGCGTCAGACTATGTGCACAAAAATAGCAGGTTGGCGCCCCAAGCGACTCGAGTTAGATCCTATATTGTCCAGCGCCTTGAGCTGGAAAAATGCAATATAAAATTTATTAAATAAAATAAATAAAGTTTAAGCGCGAGAGTTTAAAAAAAAATTTCTTCAAATATGCAGAAACATGAGCTCATCTTTTATGATGGCTTTGGTGAAGCAATAATGATATAGCATTCCCACTTGATGTATGTTAAAATAGTGTTATCATCTTCGTATTTATTTTCATGTATTAGTATTTCATTGTTTGCAATGTTCTCTCACTGACATTTAATATTTAAACAAAAGCAAATTCTCATCTATGCTCACTCTCTCTCTCACAAAAACATCACTAAACTCTCACACACAAAAGATCAAATAAGCAACAGAAACTTATCTGTTCACCATAACATTTTCACACACAAAATAAGCAACTGAAAAATGTATCTGATCGTCAACACATTTTCAATGTTATGTATATAACTGCCAACATCACTATAACAGAAATTACATTATACTCTATATAAGCATCAACTTGTGTTTGATTGGTTGTTTTATTACATTCTTTTTTTTTTTCTAGATAAGAAGCACACACACATGCACACCATGACACAGACCTGTGCACCCCGAAAAATGAGCTGGTGTATTTCCCAGGCCAAAAAGTGTAATTTACAAAACTTTGGTGTAATTCACCAACATAAATATTTTTTCACAATACAAATACCTTGGGACCATGATTGATCACAAGCTTTCTTTCACAGCTAATGCCGAAATGATATTTAAGAAATGCAGGCAGCGTATGTACATATTGTATCAACTCCGATCTCTTCTGGTTTCGCAGAGCATACTTGAAAATTGTTATCGTGCCTACGTGGAATCAGTTCTTACGTTTTCATTCATTTGCTGGTTTCAGTCTCTCAGTGTCAAAAGTAGGAATTCCTTGAACCGTATTACCAATACCTGCAGCAAAATCATTGGTAAAAAGCAGACACCTCTGTGTGAATTGTTTCAGAGAAGGGCCCTAGGCAAAGCCATCAGCATCAAGGACGATTCCACCCACCCGCACAGTACGTTACCGATCCAGTTTTCTCCCCTCTGCCGTGGCCTTGATCAACTCAAACCTGACGCGCTGATGGCTCTGCTTGGGGCTCCTTCCCCTTCCTCTTCCTTGTTGTAATCGGCTCTACAGTGTGTAAGGGTGCGTGCGGTTGTGCATGTGTGGTTTGATGAAGCGGAAGGAGGGGAGGGAGGGAGAGTGGGAACCCGAAATTAGGTTACATTTGTATATAGACGTATGTATCGTTTTTAAAATAAATATTAAATGTGTTGGTTGTTAGTACAGTTTAACTTTAATTTAATTAATTATTGTATGGGACTGTGATATCTTGCACGTAAACCTTTTTTTTGTAATGGCTCTCTGTGATAACTGTACCCTGGCTGAATTTGTGATTGGAGGGAATAGCCTCTTCTGTGAGAATTTGTTTTACATTTTTTATTACATAATTTACTATATGTGGGTGTGTATTTGTTTGTCCATATGTAATCGTATCCTACATGTTGTAAAGATTTTAAACAAATATTACTTTATACTATGTTTAATTTTGTACTTGCATTTTTATTTTTATTTTCATTTTTTTTTGGTTTTATTTTAGTGATCAAGTGCCTGTCATAATTCCTTGTAAGAGGTAATAAAGATTTGTTGAATTGAATTGAATTGAATTTAACTTTACACTCAAATATGATTCAAAGCACGATGTCAATTAATGAACCAAAACATACATACCAAAAGCAAGTGGATCACTTCACAACATATCACACAGCACTTCAGTTTCCAAAAATCTGCCTGTTGATTATATATCCGCAAAACTGCCAAAGTCAAAATTACAAGATAAAAAAAAAAAAAAAAAAAAAAAAGTAGGTATAAAATTGTATTTAAAGTCGTAATTGGAGTAAAATAAAATTTTCGCGTAAAAATTACGCCAAAATCGTAAGAGTGCACAGGTCTGATGACACATATTTGCATCACATACACACAAACAGCTTGTGTTTACCAAGAATACTCTTCAACATATAAACACAATATATACCAAAAAGCTAGAGACCATATAGCCTTAGCAATGGGATGAGCTCCACTGATATGATAAAATCTTAATTTAATGTTGGATTCCAACTAAATTTAGAGAAACCTGTTTGAGAGACGCAGTCTTCCCCCATCATACAACACAATTCTTAGTTTTCAAGTAAATTAGATCTTTTCTTAAGAGCATATTTAGTTATAAACATCAAACCAATGAGGACAACATTCTACAGCACGCAGATCTTCCCTAAAGTTTGTTGTGTTTCAGCACTTCACGTACATAATGCAACAAACCTCTTTCAACAAACCTCAGGCAGTTGTGCATCTTGTATGTACATTCTTGTCATTTTGCAACAACAAATCAGTAAATAAATAAGGAATGCTATGGGTCCTAGTTATATTCTCAACCATTTTCAAAGAAAACAGCCAAATTAGTTTTCTTTTTATGTGACCTGTGTGCCATCACATTTTTTAAAATTTCAAAATATCACTCAAAACATACACGAACACATACATTGCTGATTCTGCAAATTCACCTGAAGAACAACAAATTGCGTGCATTGTACTTGGTGTCTAGGCCCAGTCTGTGCAGATCTAGCGGCTTCTCTTTAGAAAGAAGCTGATCTGTGTAGTCCATCCTGGACTTGACAGCGTCCACCCTAGGTTTGACTAGATCCACTCTTGGCTTGCTCAGCTGTTGTGTATAAATGTCATACTTTGCTGCCAAACCATCCGCTCTGAAATCCCGCAGTTTGGCCTTCTGCCGCAAGTTCTCCTTGCCATAAAAGTCGAAGGTAACCTTCTTCTTCGGTGATTCAGGATCCTTGGGTCCTTTGGATAGGCAGGAGGCTGGTGAATCAAAAAGCTCGATATCTGAAGGATGGAAAATACTTTTGGCATAAGTTTGGAGTAAAATCATTACATGATGATGGTAATAAGCAGTTAGTGTAGGATTTTCCCCTTCATTCATGTGGTTACATCAGGACGAAATTATATGAGTCAATATGTAATTGACACTACATGCCCAGTTTGCTCTCTGAGGTAAAATATTAGCATTCTTTGATATAAGTATGGAAATGGTACCTAAATAATAGGCACAATGATTATACTCATATCAGTGCCATTCTACATGAATGAACCCACAAATGACCCAACAAATATATATGTAATGTGAACAATAACAATATAACTGAATAATGTGAGTAATTTTTGTTGTTATTTAAAAGGTAATTCTTGAAAAGTTTGGATTCATTCTGGAAAATGTGTAGTAGATTTATTCTGCCTACATTAAAAGTTGATGAATGTCTAACTATGTAATGTACAATGTGATAATTTTTTTCTTCTGTAAAGCGCTATGAGCTCGAGTGAGCAAGGGTGCTGAACAAATGTTAATTATTATTACTATAATTATTTTTTGGTATTGTTACACAATAATTTAGACTTCAGTCACAAAACGTATAGGTGTTTCAGAAAATTGGCACACTACAAAAAACACAAAACAAAAGAAAGCACAATCTAACACACACACACACACACACACACACACACAAAATCAACGAATGTTACCACAAATAACATACAAAGAAAGACTGCAGGAAAAGTAACTAATGATAAATATCATTGCTTAAATAAATAATAATACAAAATACTAATAAACAGTACAAAATGGGTTACAGAGAAATTCAATCAATGCACTGAAATCACAGCAGACAAACCCAACTGAAGCAACTAAACAAAGTGGTCATAGACCACAACCTCTTCTATATTTTCTATTAGAACAAAACATAAAACCAAGTTCAGCCATTCAATAAAGAGATTTTAAAGTGCAAACACCCAATACAAAAACATCAATGAGTACAGACAAAAAGCAAAATCGTGAATGACCATAAAAAGACAGGAACAAGTGAGTCTTCACCAACACACAGCATAGCACCAAATGACAAGATGGCTAGCCATTCAAATGTATCTCCACTCAAAGCAACAACAAAAGAGTTCTTGTCTTCACAGTGCTGTGACTTGGTTTTATCCTAACAAAGTAAAAAGAAATCATGTAATGAATTATCTGCAAGCTAAAGAAATTATCAAAATGTGCTTACCCAATTTTAAGACATGTTTATAAAATGATCAAGCATAATGACCTTGACCTTTGATTAAAGTACAAATACGAATGATCTAACAGGCTTAACAGTAGTTAAAATATCCGCAAAATGAAAATGATGAATTCGGTTCAGTTATCCTTGAGATAAAGCAAAAAATGTGTTTTGAACAAAAAAGTGAAATTCGGAGTGATGGACAGATCAACAACCAGACTGAAGGATGTTAAATGTTTTGAAACCAAAACTTAACAAAATCACTTCAGTTATTTTGCATTACATTACATGATTATTTCTTTAGGTCCAGCGGAACTTCAGTTATTTTGGAATATAGAGCAAAAGGTATTTTGCAATACAATAGCTCCAATGACCTTGACCTTTGCATCAGAGCAAATATGATAGAATGCAACGCAGGCCACTAACCTAGGTAATTAACTTTCCTATGAAGTTTGGTCAAAATCAGTTCTATTGTTCTTGAGGTATAGTCTCCCAATGACCAACAGAAAGACCGATTAATATTTGGCTTGTTCTTGTTCCTGACTATTTGAAAGTATTTCCATAAGTCTGGAAATACAAACTGCATGGTACAAACAAACAAAAAGTCATGTCATTATAACCACCAGCAGAAAATGAATGGATTCATTAGCATACACAACACAAAAAGCTCACAACACTAGATCAAAATCATTTTTCAACATCCCGAAGGGGTTATTGCAAAGTGAAAAATATCTATTAACTGGCATGTCCTGTGTGGATTCCAGGAAGAAATTATCACGTTTTGCGGAGCATGGTTTACCTGCAGACAAGATGTGATCTCGAGGCGAGATAAGATCAGAGTAGCGCTGATCGCTTGACAAACTGTCACTTCGCCTTCGATAGTGTTCCATCATATCCACAGCCCTGTGTAACAAAGAAAAACAGCATTTACATTCTGATTCACATAACAAGCAATGTGAGTCTATGTACTCACCCCCAAAATTTGGTTTTTAGATTTTTACAAATCTGTGATAGGGAGTCCTACATATAGTCCAAAATGACACACACAGATATATATATATATATATATATATATATATGTGTTGCCGCATGAC